>SBJP01000042.1:0-36892 GCA_014805705.1 Cucumispora dikerogammari | reverse complement strand
TACATTATTAAGCGATTTAGACCAAGAAGAAATGCTCTCTTTAACTACAGAACCCCACAAAGAGGTAACTTGTGTAAACAACGAAAAACCTTACATAACTACAGACGAAACTCAGCCAACAAAAGTTACAGAAGTGCAAGAAACGTATAAATATAACATTTCCGAGTTACTAAATTTAACTGAGGGAGCAATTAGGCGAAAATAAGATATGGAATTTGAGGACTACGAATTTTTAAAAAGTTTAATAAAATACCGAAAAAATAAGAAAGAGAAAGAATTGGTTCCAAAGATATCTTAAGATATCATATCAAAAAAGATTAGAACAAAATAATCAGTGAAATTGTTTTATTTATTATACTCTAAACAACACTTTTATTTTTCATACTTATTTATTTACTTTTTTAACGAATTAATCCCAAATCTTAATTTTCTAAAAACTCTCTAATTCGCAAAACTCTCTAATTCGCAAAACTCTTTAATTCGCAGAAGAATTTATGTTTCGCATTTTTTGCGAATTAGAGAGACTTTACTGTATATCAAAATTGATGAGCGATATTTTAAACAACAAAAGACTTCTATTCGCATATCCCTATAACAAACAGACGTGTGTCTGTTTAAATTTGATTTTTGAAATATATAATGTAATTTAATATTTTTTCTCAGAATCGTTCGCCCTAAAAAAGACGAGTATGTAAACTTTAGTTAGAATGCAAGATATACTAGTTAAAAATGTTTAATATAGAAAGTCCTGTGGTGTTTTTAACTATGATAATTTTATCGGAAGTATAAATATCAGTATGTTTAAGCAAATAATTTTGAATATTTTTTAAAAAAACACTATATCTTGTATGAGAGAAAATATTTAAAGTTTATCTTCTTTTCAAAACAGCTCGAGTTTTATTCTCTAGTGTAAAGAACTATAGAACACAGACATAGAGATTCATAGAGCTTTGTTAAAAAACATTTACTAGTCTGTTATGTTCAATATAATAGAGCTGAAGAACCCAAGTCCCATTCAGGTATTTTTTTTATAAAAAAAAGAGAAAATTTCATCACTTCAAATTTTTTACAATAGAAACAAAAGATCGAGTTTTCAACTAGAAAATAAGCATGCTTTTTGATTAAATTTACTTAATTAAGTTGAGTGTAATCTGACAGAATGGTTGTATATATGTTTTAATCACGTACAATAACAAAGAAACTTTCTACGGAGTGTAAAAACTATTAGAAAAAAGTTTCAATAATAGCTCAGTATATTATAAATTTTAAAAATATAAACCAAGTTCAAATCATGTTCAGAAAAAATTGAGAGCGATAGCGTCTATTTTTGTTTAAATTGCGTTATAAAACATAAAGAAAACAAATGAATCAAATAAAACGAATAGCCTTGTTGTAAAACTAAATATAAAATAAACTAAGAGAAATTGTTATTTTAATAGTGAGTTATATTGTCATCAACGACATTGTCAGCTATCAAAACTCCACTACTTATACAGGGGTTTTCCTCATTAACCTTAAACTATACTAACACCAAAGAGTCAATGTCTCTTTCGAATAATTTTTTTTTGATATAAAAAGTTTTTTTGAATAGTTTTATATATCTTTTTATAATAATTTTTACACGCCAAAACCTTCCCCCATTAAAAAAGATAACGATATTAAATAAGTAAAAAAAATGTCACTTCTTCAGAATAGAGTAGCCTCGTTACAGATTAATACTATATAAAAATACAAGATAAGCTATGTGGCCACAAGTTTAGCATATATTATATAAATAAAGAGAGAGTTAACGAAGCCGAACGATCGGGTTCAATGAAAAAGAGAACAATACATAAACAAACTAAAAAAGCCAGATAATGTTTTTGCAGATATCGATGCGACAAATTAAAACAAATATTTCTTAGCATATCTATAATATTTTTTAAGTAATAAAATTATATGAAGGGTTTATCGAGATATAATTCTTTGGGGTGTGACAGAATTTAAATATGTTGAGGTCATAATCAATGTTAGATATCGTTTTCATAAAACTCCCCAAAGCGGAAAAAACATTTATATAGTTCCCAATAAATAGTGTTAGTTGTGCTCAAGATAAACGGTTTACTCTAAAATATATCAGATCATTTAAATTAACAGCATTATCAAGATCAGATTTTAAATATTTTATTGTATAAATACAGGAATCGTTTTTTTAGTATTAACATAGATACTTTATTCTATTACATTAACTTAATATTTTTTTTAAAGCGACTTTTTTCAAAAAAAATTTTTTTTCTCGTCTTTTTCATTTACACAAGTCTTAAATATCACATTAGATTAAGTACTTCAAAACTAAAGTGATTACACTTTTTTAAACTATAAAACCGAAACTTTCGTCTATAAACACAAATGTAATTTTTTATAAAAGATGGAAACTCAATGGCTGTTTTTTTATCGATCAAATCCTATGACAAGTTTTAAAACTTTTCTGCGATTCGTAAATATATTTATCGGCGTGCAATACTATTTGTAATGAGAAAGATTCTCAATAACCCCCCCATCCTGTTAAAAAACTAATATTTTCTAAAAACTATTATATTAACAGCTTCTTCGCTAAAAAAAGAGAATACAACAGGTTTCCTAACTAAAAAAAACGGTTTTTCTTCTAATTTGTTACTAAAACACAGAATAAATTAAAACCTTGTTTTTATGATAAAGCAAAACCCATTAACATATCAAAACCACATAAAAACATAATACAAAGTACCTGTGTTTATTTAATATAACATTATTTGCATATTATTTGATAAACAATCCAACAAACTCAAAATTATCTACTTTTATATTAGAGTCAAACAATAAACTTAAACATTTTTATTCAAAACCATAAATTTCATCGTTTCTATATTTTATTTTTAATTTATAAGAATGTTTGCATTCTCTTTATAGCATATGGCGTATCGTTTACTTGAATAGAGAAATGTTATAAAAAAATTTAAAATACTTTGATTTCATAAAAAACAAAAACATTTCTGCTTTAAACTAGACGGTAACATAAAAAACAAAACAAGAACGAAGACGGTAAAGAGTTAATTAAAAAAAGTATAATAAATAATTCCACAGCCATACACAAACTAACGAATCAACCTAAAAGAACAATCACAATTAAAACAAAGTAAAAGAATAAAATACGCTTTAATTTCATTAAATTTTCATAGTCATCCCGACGACCTGCCGAAAGTTTATTCATTCATAAAAAGTATTCAACAGTCTTGGCTGATAATAATATGATATGTATGGTATATAATTTCAGTTTTCAGCAAAATATTGTAGTGTTGTTTTTTCCAAAAGCAGTATATTGTCTTTTTAGATTTTAGATCAATTCCGAAATAAGTTTTAAAAAACATTACATTATGTTCTCTAATTATAAACCTTTATTAACATATATACAGAAAGTAGTTGCTTTTACTTATGATAATGTTAAAGTGTGAGAAATAGTTAAAAGTATAACGTGTTAAAGTGTTTTGTTGGCTTATTATAACACCCTGAAACGATTGGTTTATTTAAAAAATATTTATGCTTATTATTGTTTTTTTGTAGACTATAGTGTTGACATTTTTGATATTCTCGATGGTTTTAATGATAGGCTTATATGCGTATCAAACATGTATTGACTTGACAGTATATTAGAGCTGCTCTATTTTTCAGGTTTTGAATATATATAAAAAATAATTTCTTGGCCTTGTCATTTCAGTAAATAATGATAAGATTAGTAGAGGTTCAGCGAAATATGTCAAAATAATAAAACGAGACTGTATGTTATTTCATATAAAATTTTAGGGTTTTAATTATAAAAATTAAATAATAAATTACAAATAAAGAGAAGATTGTACTTTTCGTTATTTCATCAAATGTTATGTTGTTAAACTGCCATCAAAAGCAAATCAACAACACAAAGAATAGTTGGGAGAATAATAATACA
Source organism: Cucumispora dikerogammari (assembly GCA_014805705.1). NCBI lineage: Eukaryota > Fungi > Microsporidia > Cucumispora > Cucumispora dikerogammari. The sequence goes on along the minus strand of SBJP01000042.1, from coordinate 32,931 downwards.
TGTTTTTAAATTATAAACCTAAAGTATTGTTTATAGTATAGAAAAATCAACTGCAGCTTTGATTTTTAAAAAACAAAAGACCAAATATGTAAAAAAAAAAGAGTTATTATTTATTATTTATGTTTACAAAATCATTGTTTCGCATACAATATTTTTATATTAGAAAATATTTGCTAGACGATTTTTTTCCATGTCGAATAAAAAACAAAATAGTGTTAAAACGCTTGCATTAATAACATGGGTGAATAACAAAAATATCCTTTTTGCCTGTAATTTTCGATCTGTTAAATAAACTAAAAAAAGATCTAGAAAGCGTTCAATGTTTAGCCAAAATTGAAAAAAAATATCGCGTTAAAGTTTTTTTAATATTTATATCAAAACCGATACAAGACGTTTTTTATTGCGCTTATAAGATTTATTTCGATGCAGTAAAAAATGTTTATATAAAACCAAATTAAAAAACCGTGCTTTAGTGCCACTGGTTTGGTTTAGTGTGTTTTTTTTAATTTTTTTGATAAAACATGTCTGCAAAAAAATATTTCTTTTTGAAAAAACTTTGTATTTTTCAAGAATCAAATTATTTTTATCGCTTTCTTTCGACATTGTATGCTGTTTTAAATAAGTTGTTGTTTCTTAGTGTGTTATTTTAAACTTCAAAAATACAGGTTTTTCTGATTTATTAATTATTTATATAACAAGAAACAAGACGAGTAATTAAAATCCTGTTATTTCTCTTAAAGAAGAGTTTATAACAGATTGCCGATTATTTTACGGCTGGGCGCCGTTTCGCCGGTAAAACTAAGACATCTATTTATTATCTTATAAGAAAAACACAAAAATCTTTTTTACTATTTAAATTTAAATAAAAGCTTTAAAAACTCTACAAAAAGGGCCACGCGTTTTCTCGGCCAAGCTTAAATAAATTTTTTCGAAAAAACGAAAAAGCCAAATAAACGAACGAAACAACAAACGAAACAACGAACGAACGAAACGAACGAACGAAGCGAACGAATAAACAAACGAAACGAACGAAAACGAACGAAACGAAACGAACGAAAACGAACGAAACGAAACAAACAACGAAACGAAACGAACAAAAGGAACGAACAAAAAGAACGAATAAACGAACGAATAAACGAACGAAACAAAACGAACGAAACGAAACGAACGAATAAACGAACGAAACGAAACGAACGAAAAAGAACGAAATTTTTTCATTATTTAATTTTTTTTTACCGGCGAAACGGCGCTCAGGTAACAAGAAACAAGGCGAGTAATTAAAATCCCGTTATTTCTCTTAAAAAAGCGTTTATAACAGATTTCCGATTATTTTACAAGACATGTTTATTAGTTTTCAACGCGCAAGGGTACAGGGCTTGTATTAAAACATGAAAAACAAGCCCGCATAAAGAACAGAGAATAGGACCCAACTGATGTTTAAGTGGTAGTTTAGTGTTAAAAAATACTGTCATTATTCAATATAAACAATAAAAAAAGATTACTGTAGAATACACATAAATAATTAAAAAAAACATAATTTCACAAAAACCCATATATATCCAATAAAAAAATTTAAAAACAAATAAAGAAACACTTTACATAAAGTCAAAAAAAAAAAAGTATAAAAAATACAAACATTTTTTTTAGTGAATTTGTAACGAATTTTCAAGTTATTATGTTCTCACAAGAAAAAAATCAAGAATTTTTCTTTTTTTCTAAATCTTCTTTATCCTTGAACTGATTGTGCCAACAAGTCTTTAGAATAGTTTATTTTCAGTCATTTAGACTTGTTGACATCAAAATAGTCTTGTTTAGATATGTGTGAACAAATTTAGAAAAAAACGGGTTTTAAAAAAAAGCTTAAAAAAAACTCCAATTTACTTTATGTCTTTTTGAAATATTTCATTTAGTTATCAAGACTCGCTTCAAAGAGCCATTGTTATATTCAGATATAAAACATGCCTCTCGAGATTAAAAACCAGGAGAATTAAAAAAATAACAAATAAACACTAAAAGAAAAATTTTTTGTAGAAAACATAACTCACGGAATTCAACTTTTATTTAACTCGACCTGAACTTTGTCGTGTATTTATGTTACTTTTTCTAACTTTAGAGTGCTCATATCCCCTATTTACAGACTATTTATTAAACAAATAAAGTGTTTCATACAAGCCTATCTCTTGTTTCAAATATTTATATTTACCTCATGATATTTCTTTAATCTGATTCTTTATCAACAAAAAAACTTTTTTTAACATTTATATCTTTTTTGAAAAAATCAACGCTTATCTATTAAATGTTTAAATTTTCTTACATAGAAGTATTTTTTTTGAAAAAAATATTAATTTAAATCGTACAGTTATTAAATTTTATTAGTCATATGTTATTTTTATATAATCGATGTGAGGAGTGGTGTTTAGTGTTTAAACTTTATCGATAAAAATTATAGTAGCTAAAACAGGCAAAGCAAGTTTTAATTCTTCAAAAAATATAGAGCAAAATGTGTTTAAAAAAGTAGTAGAAAATTAACAGATTTTTTATATATATGTGTTTATGAAAAATATCTTTTTTTCACATCGTATATGCTACACAAAAAAAGTTTGATTATATAGACATCATTCGTTTCGACTATTTCTTGCATTTAGGCAATCTCGTTTCTTAAACCAGTCGTTCGCTTGTTCCTGTAAAAGTATAAAAGATTTTTATTTTCTGTTTTTTTTTCAGTCGACGGTTTTAATTTTGCTCATTTTTCAGAACTAGAATCGAAGAGCGTTATTTTATTGCTATGGCTATTGAAATATTTAATTATTTAAAAATGAGAGAAAAAAACGAATATATAACACACGACCGCGTCTAGTTTGATAATATCTCAAAAAAAAGATAAACGTCGAAAAAAAATTAGCATATCCAAGTATAATTTTCATTGACAGTAAAATACAGGAAAACAACCTTTTATTTTCGTAACTCTCTAAATCGTCGGTCGTGTGATAAGTAAACATTTAAATAATAAAAGACGTTTAGAAAAATTAAGATATTTTTTTTAGAATTGAGAAAATTAGGACAAGAGCTTTTAAGGTTGCGAAGCATAAATTATATTGAGCTTAACTAATTTATAACATATTTCAAAATATTTTTCTCCGTGGCCTGTTTGTAATGCTAAGCAACGAATGTAAAGGTTTTAAATCTTATTATATCACTTTTTTTCCCATCAAAGGATAAGAGCTTATTCGGCAATGTTTTTTATATCGATCTTGTTTTTTAACAATAGTTCTATTTTCAATTTTAAAAATATATAGACTTTGAGTGTGTATAACTTACATTCAAATATTTTTTTAAAAGGATATTAATAGTGAGGCTTAATAATTTATTTTTTGTAATACATTAACGTAATATATTCTATCATATATTCACTTATTTTCGCATATAGCCAATAAATCCATTATTATAAGTGTCTAAAATACACTTTTACAACTATTGGGGTAGTGTATACGACACAATATACGGGTGTTATAAGCCGTTTAGTGTTCTGATTTATATATATTAAGAAAATATAAGCACCGATTATGTTTAATGTAAACATTTAAGAAAAGTAACAGGTAGAAAACTGCACATTTTTAAAAATCTTTTTATCAGCTCCTAACGCTTGTTTAAAAACAAAAGCCCTGTCTTAATCAAAGTTAATTATTTACCCGAGCTCTTGAATTTTTTAAACAAACCTTTTTTTTTCAAAACATAAAAAAATATATATACAAGGAAAAACGGAAAATAAAAAACAAATAACTTTGCACCAAAAAAATTTTTTTAGGATTTAAATCTTCTAATAACAACAAGAATCTCAAACATCTTATTATTTTTTATTCGCCGTTTAAAAAGCAGCGTATCGAATCGAGCCAGACAACCAGTATTCAAACATATTATATCTTTCAGTTTTATTGGCTTTCACGAACACTCAAATATATTTATATGCGATTGGGGCCATATCAGTTTGCTTTTTTATATAAAGATTTTATTTAACACTTAATGATATAATAACCGGACACAAATTTTTTTTTCGTTATTTAAAAAGTGTTTAATAGCTTTCACCTGTTATTTATTTGTTTAAGAAGATTGATTATTTCACTGTATCAACACAAAAATTTTTAGACCTTTGAAGTCGGAAAAGTGAAGACAGTTATAATAAATTCTGTTAATAATTTTACAATCCACCCGTTTTTTCGTCGAGCCTATATTTTAACTACATTAGTATGATCATTATATATATGTGTCTTTCAAGGAGGATTTTAATCTTTGTGATGTAATATTTAGTTTCACAACAATCAAGCAATATAGTCTTATTTCGAATAAAAAAATGTTTCTTTGTATTAAATAACCAAATAAAATTTACTAAAAGATTCGTATTTTAAAAAATCGCGAGTCTAGTTGTCGTCTTGTTAGAAAAACGAATTATTAATCATCGATGATTTAAAAGTTTTTTTTATAATCGTGCTGAACTCATCTTATAGGATTTTTTTCTTATATAATAGTCGATGCTTTACATTCAATATTTCAAACAATATTAGCACTATAAAACTCATATCGATGCTGTAGAGTTGTTGTATTATAATATTTACGGCGTTTCAGATAAAATAGTTGCACAGAGCGAAAAATAATAACGGGTCTGTTGTTATGAACAGGTTTGTTCAGAAGATTTCAATCTACCGGAGTTTAGCAAGAGTATTGTAATCAAATACATAAAAAACCACTAAAACAGACAACCAAAGTAAAAAATTAAAGATTACGGCGAATGAAAAACGCTTTTACACTGACTAAAAACAACGAATCCAGATAACTTTTTCTGATGTTATTATTCGCGAAAAGTTAAAGAAATTATGTGAAAAAAGTCAGTAATAGCAGAGTTCAATTGTGTAAAGCAGCAACAGCTTTCTATGATATAATGATCGTGATTGTCACTTACTTTTAAAAAATTTATTTTGCGGGTATTACATCCAAAAGTAGGATATTAAGAACCCTGAATAATTTAATTTATTATTGAAGGCTTTAATTGTTTTTGCTTAAACGTAAAGAAAACCTAGCAATGTAAAAAAAAACAAGTTTTGCCATCATATAAATTTTTTATTAATTAAAATTACACGCGTTTAGTGTATCTCCTTGTTTGCCGTTCAAGAAATAATTATAGTGTAAAAAAACATGTCGAATTAAAAACAATCTGAAACATTACTACTTTAAAATATTTTTTTTAGAACAAGTTATATTACTTTTATCTCAAAACTATATAGGGCAAGTTATATAAAAAGAGATCAGAACTTATAAGCGTTTTGTAGCTTAAAAAAACTTAACATGAGGAAAACATTTATTGTATGATATATTGCCTGCTTTCAAGTAACGGAGGAACTGTAAGGTTGACATTATAAACAGCAACAATAAGGAATAGTCTTGTTCAAAAAAAATCTAAGCGTCGTATTCGCCATCTAAAGAAAAAAAATTGAACTTCCACTTTCTATTGAATAATTTAAATAAACAAAAAAATCGCATTTGAACTCATGTGTATTAAAAAAAATAGAAACTAATAAAGCGAATAAACTAATATTTTTATGTTAAAAACACAACAATAAAGTCTAAGTGGACTCAAAAACCACAAAAAAATCTTGTTTATATTTAATTTTTCTTAGATTAAATTATTTTGATCTCCCAAAATCGATTTCGAACAAAATTAAAAATACAAATACAAATCCCATGTGTTTCACAAACAAATGAGATCAGTAATCGTATAATACATTCCATTTAACGCTCTCTTTATAACGACATCGTGTATAATCATATACTGTTTAACTCTTTTATTCAGTAATTCCCATATTTCAATTTTACTACACACAACATATATTTTTTTGTCTTATCACTTAGAAACATATTGTTAACTAGATGGGTAAAGACCTTACACGAAAATGTACAGTTATCATCTTTTATTTTTTTTCCGTTTTACAGATTAAATAAGATGTTTCTGTTATTTGTTGATCGTAGTAAATTGATATTAGGTTGTGACCTATTTGTAACTCATCTAGTGTTTTTCTTCGTAAATACTGCAATAATTCCGAAGCCTCACTTTTATTATATGTGGTCAAGCTATCTATAATGATATCTTCACTGTGTAAATTAAGATCTCTTCTAGATATTTCAACAACCTCGAAAGTATTATTTTTATTAAAATTAGCTATCAATTGATCATCAGAGTTTTTTTGAATATAGAAATTCCTAAACCAATATAGTAGTCTTTCTTAACGTCTACAGCAAGTTTTGACTCTCCAAAAACTATTTTTTAAGTTTTATTATTACGATACTCATCTGGATATCTTTCAGAATGTACGTCTCTGTTCTGTGTTTTATCAACAAACGAGTAAATCGTGGATCTACCGTCTAGTGTTTTATTATTTATATTTATACACAGCCCCTTAAAATCAAGAAAAGTGTTTTCTTGTATGTCCCCTACTTTTTTTAATCCCGAGTTAGTTAAATAACCAATTAATGTATTTTGTCTGATCTGAAATCCATTCATAAAGCGCTCGTTTAATTTTATATATAAATCCTTGTATTTGTATGTTAAAACTTTTGCAATTTTTTCCGATTTAATTGCTCCCTTAGATATAAAAGTATCGTCTATACCGCGTTTAATTACAGCGACGCTACCATCATCTTTTACATATTCTTCAATATTGCTTTTATTTTTGTCATCCTGTTTTATATTCATATTCTTAATTATGACAATATCTTTATCACAAAAACAGTTCTCATATATATTTTTATAATTGAATATTCTAACACATAACATGTCACCCATCTCATCAATAATATTAATAATTGTCAAGTAACGTGTGCTTAAGATTTCAACTGTACGAAAATGCTCATATATTATTCCTATTGTCGTTGACGGTGTATTTAATGATATGTTTTTTATTGTCTTATATAAATTGATTTTTTTGGACTTATTATAGATATTAAAAGGAGAATAGGATGTGGGTGTGACCATAAGCAATTATAGAGTTTTCAAACACATGAATCTTATATATTCATAATCTCTTTGAATTAAACCCAGAGTAATTGGGTCTTTTTATTCATTTTACGTTTTTTTTCAATTTATTTTCACTTTTTTAAGGAGTCTGTTTATTTTAAAAAAGTTGTCAGTTAAACGTATTCACTTAATACTGTTTTTATTTACGACTTTAAAAAAGATAGATAGGAAAAACCAATAAATATTGTAAATAAAGAAAATATTGCGTTGAGCAAGAAATAACTAAACTTAAGCAAGGGTCAAGTTTTTTAAGAACATTTCTAGCGATGTATGAGTGTGGTTGTCTGTGTGAATTAGTGAATAGTTTTTATATCTTTAGTTTCGGTGTTTAATAAATCTACTTTATTTCAGAAAAAAGAAAGATTTAAAATAGAAAACATTTGCAAATCGAACAGTGCTTTTAGTCAATAAAGTAAATTATATTTTGACCATAAAGTGAATGAACAAAGCTGAAAAAGATTTTTCGAAACTTTTTTTAGTTAATATAAAAAAAGAATCGAAATGGTCAAATTATAAACGCTTACGGGGCTATCTTTATTTACTAAACATAAAATATCATTTTTAAATTTTTAGCTTGAAAATAAATGACATATTTTGTCTGAAAAACCGCTTTTTAATAATAACGTGATTTGGAGAAACAATTATTGTGTAAAAAAAAGTTTTCCTCCCTTTTCTACGAAGAATTCTGTTAGTAGAATCTCATCTCGTCTCATAATTACCATTTTTCCATCTAAAATATCTGACCTTCCACTCTCAAGGCCCATTAACTCAACCACAACATCAAAATTAAACATATCTGATTCCGTACAACTACCACTTCTAAACACATAAATACCATCTTTTAGTATATCATTCCCATTATTAATATATGTGAAAGTGTCATCGACCAAAAAAGGCGTTTTCAATTCCCCCACATCTTTATCTGTGTCTTCAATGCCAAATAAAGCATTTTGTCTATAAAATTTTTTTGTTTCATAAAATGAATAAATAAATAAATTGAGCTCGAAAGCGAGTTCCGCTATCAAAGCTGAGGCGTCAATATGTTGAGTTTCTTTTATACAAACTTTACCCACTAACTTCGATAATATCTCAGTTTGCTTTAGCGGTATAAGTTCTCTGTTAAGAAATCTGGTCATAGATTATATTTATAAAAATTTTGCACTTCAGTATTAAAATATCGTTAAATATTAAAAAACATGTTTTTTTGATCTGATTACATTTGATTTATAATAAAAAACCATAATCAACATTATATGGGAGGCAACAAAACAAAAAACTTATTTTTTGTTGTTAGTGTGATAAAACATACACGAATTTTGGTGAAAAAAGTATCACCGTTTGTCTATAGTCTTTTGCGATAATGAAGTTGTTCTTATTTACTTATTTATTCAATGTTACTTGTTTTTTTCTCATTATCTTTCGAAAGTAATCAAGAAGTATATCTTTATCTGAGATCTCTTTCCGGACTTAACTCTTTAGAGATTTAATTACGTGAAAAATACTTGTATAGCATTGTAACAAGAGAGAGTGTCTTTATGATGTAATATGTATGTGTATATACTCGTTAAATATTTTTATTATAACAAATATAAATGTGTTTTTTGATCTTTGAACATTAGTTACATTCAGCCCTTGTTATGAAATAAAGACTATTTTTCAAAATATATTTATATATTTCATTCTTTTAAGTCTTATAAAATTACAAAAACACAAGTAGATGTTGCAGAACTATAAAATAAAGCCCTGATAAAATTAGAATCAAAGATGCACCAGTAAACAAAAGCGATGTTTTGTATATGTTTACGTTATCTGGGTAGATTATTAGAAAACGAGACATAAAGAGTTTTACAACTGTTTTTAGAAAAGTATTAAGTTAAAAAAACGTTGTCTAAAAACCGAAAGATTTTTTTTATAACTCAGTGAAAGAAATATATGCTCAAAATTAAAAACAAGCGAAAAGAATAAATTAGTATCTCAATTCTTTATCTAATTATTTGAAAAATAAAAGTTTTTTTTGTTCAAATATAAAATCTTCTAAAAAAATTACTGTGTACAAATTAAAAATTCCATCAACTATTTAAGAAATGTATTTGTTTTTATAGAATTCAATAAACAACAAAAACCGAAGAGTTAAATATTATGAATGTGCTGACAGTCTCAATGTCCGATGTATTTTTTGATATTCGCCTTTATCTGTACGTTTAGACTAATCAATTTATATACAGACCTGAATATTATACAATAGTTTAGCTTTGGGATTATCTAACCGTGTGATATGTTAAATTACATTGTATTAATATCAAAGATACTTTGTTTTAAAAGAAGTCAAAAATTTCGATGGTTTTTCGTTTCTTTAATTATAACTAAAAACGCAGTAAATTGACGATATTTATACTTTTTAAGCGATAAAAATGAAAAAACTGTATATTTTTATATATTTACTAGTTAAAAAATATAAAAAAAAAGCTTGTTTTTTTATACAAGAGAATTTTTAGTGTATGTTTTTTTAGTCGTTAATATTGTATAAAATATTTTCAGAGTACAAGAATAAAAATGTTATTTTGATAGCTCTGATTATATCATTCACATTCATTTTTACTTTGTTACTGTAAAATAAGCCCTGGGTGCATCTGTTTCTTATCATTATATAAATATAAAAAAACAAAGGCCCCCTGTAACAGCTTGAATATAGACATTTTTATTAGGAAATAAAAAGTAAAAAAAAATTACGGGACTAGATTAATAGTATAATATTAAAGCTTTTTTTATGTAAAAAGCCAACAAGGTTTCTATACTTAAGCAAATTACAACAATCCTTTTTATATATTAACGAACAAAGAAAAAAGTTTAAAATAATTAATAGTGTTTTATTTCTCTAGAAAAACATCGAACATCCGCAATATTTCGAAAAACCATTATACTTGAAACAAAAGTTAAAGAAACACAAGTGAAGTGTTTATTAAGAAAAAGGGGCATTTGATTAAGTGTATGTTTGATTTGGGGCTTTCAAGAATGCGAGAGTTATTGTTTAATAAAACCTGTACGAATATCTATAAGGCTGTGATATGAAAACACGTTAATTAATAAATAAATGTTTTCCACTTAAATTATATTTTATATTAGAATTCTAATTAAAATGTTGACGTGAAGATATATTTATATTAAAAAAGAACTTTTTATATATAAGCCTTATGTTTTTAATATAGACACATTTCTACATAAAGTATTGTGAAAACACGTTTTATATGGTTATTATATAAATTAGAACTATTTTTTTTTGTTTAATAATTGACATATTTTTACGGCAACCCTCTTAATTAAAACCTAAGTGAAAAAATAGAATTCAAATAAAGAAAAACATTTGTTTAAAATAGAAAGTGTTTTCAATTACGCCACATTTTCAAGCAGGACATATTTATATTTTTGAGATACATAGATAAAATAATTTTCTTACATTTCTGATAAATGATTTATTAAGACATTATTTTATAACTCGTTTAGATAAAAATATTTTTAGTTGTTGAACACAACTAAATAAGCAGAGAACCAGTTTTTATATTAAGATTTATGTCTTTTTTTACTATATGTTACCTTTAATATCACCAAAGTGACGATAGTTTAAACGGCTCGAGTTCTTACGACGATATAAATATTTTTTAAAATAACGTATTCTGGTTTTAAATATCTAATACAAAAAAGTGACGCATTATCGCATATATATAATATAAACATTTTGATGTTTTTAATGAAGGGACATATTTTACTGAATAATATAGCAAAACAAAAAAAAAACATAGTCTAACTATTTCCCAACAAGCGAGAAACCAGAAACAAAATATTTCAAAGACTCGTGCACGTAAAGTCTTTGTTGATGAAAAAAACGTGTATTAATCTACACGTATTTAATTGAAATACGTTTTTTTTGACTTTGGTTTTTATTAAACATTATCATTTTTTTTATAAACACTATAAAAAAAATAAAAAGTCTCTTGACACTTATTTTTTTCCTGCAAAAATAGTGTTTTTTATCTTTTTTAGACTTTAAAATATATCTTACAATATGTATTAATATAACTTAAAAACCGAGTTATCGAGGCTTTATATTAGCTTTTTACATTTTAGAGTTTTTAAAAACAAATTATACAAGAAAAAACAGTGTTATTTTATTTAAACGTGCAACCAACATTCGTCTATATTAAAAGAGGCACACGCATATAAGCGCTTAAAAAACACTTTTTGACTCGAGATAATAGATAGAGGACGGTTTTAATTTATACCTAAATTGAAGATATGTTTTTTCTGCGCTTGGGGTTTTAATATAATTTATTTTTTTTAGCGCTAAAGATGTGATCAGAAATGTTTGTAATGTGACTCATTTTTTCTTGAACTCGCAACCGTTTTTTCGTCAAACCTTAAAATATAATAAAGAATATAATTAATTTTAGTGCAATTTATAACTAGAAGCTGAGTATTTTTAAAAAGCTTCTTGTTTATGATTATTATAGTTTTTAAAAAAAGCTCGAAAGTTTTCTTCATCTTTTAAGCCAGGTTTATAGAAAACCTCTTTGCTAAATTGGCTTGGTTAATCAAGAGTTTTGTTATTTTCTTCTCTTTCTGAATAACATGAATGAACTTTGCATTGTTAGATTAGACATGGTTTATTCGAGAAACCAGAACCTTGAGGTACATCTACCGAATTCGTAGTACGTGCAATACATTTTATTGTTATTTTATAAATCGACCATACTTTTTTTTTAAACATCGGTAGAACATTATGTTTTTTATTGTTTGTTTTTCTATATATGTTTCCTGAAAATAAATAATAGAAAGGTTTTTTTGTTCGTTATTTTTATAAACTTTTTTATTTTGTCTTCTAATTGTTAAAGTTGTCTCTTTACTAGATTGTTTTTTCAAAATATAAAATTAAATATCGCTTTCTTTCACTTTTTGTTTTTTAGATATATTTATGGTTTTCAAGTAAATTTAATCGTTTGTGTCTTTTCTTTATGGTTTGTCCAAAGTGGAATAAATAAATTTTTACTTTTGAATTAACTAGGTCATGCAAGCTGTAAACGTGAATGCTGCTTCAAAGCATATAACAATATATTTGCGTTGTTTTTAAAATGTCGCGTAAACACTGGATCATTTTTATATATGTTTGTTTGTTTCTGATTAAATTTATAGATAGAAAAAAAAATTCTTTTTCAAACAACTCTGGATGATCTGTGTATAATCGTAAAACCCAGAAAGACTTTGTGTAAATGTGTCGTTTTCTAATAAAACGATTGTTTATTTTATATATTGTGTGTTAGCAAAATAATATGGAAAAAAATTTTTCTTTCGTCCACAAACTCGATATCGAATTAAATAAATTTTGCTCTCAGAAATTTTAAAGTTAAACACTTTGAAATATCGATTTACTTGTTTATTAAATATCCGCAGACTATAATTTCAATTCATATTATTATATAACGTTAAAAAACGAAACTTGATATAATGCACAGTACTTTTAAAAACTACTTTCTATAAGATAGTTATTTTTTATATAAGAGACGTTATGTTGTCACGTTTATTTTTTTATTTGACTTATTGTTGTTGCTTTGGGAATAAAGATTAGACTGAAAGTTTTATCGTGTTTTTTTGTGTCATTATCTCGTTCGTTTAACTGTTAATCAGAGACCCGTTGCTTTTTATATAGCTATAACTTCATCTAAGGGTTTTATTTTTGATGCTGTAGTGCGTGAATACATGTATTTGATATGATAGTATCGCTTATCCAAGATTACTTTTTGAAAATTACACTTCATCGAAAGACTAAATTTTTTAAGCATATAATTATAGAAATACAACTGATAAATTGACAAAGAACGTTTTTTTAATTTTAAAGAAACCTGTAATTCAACTATGGCCGAAAAAGCTGGCGTTTTTGACCCCAATAAATAAAAGAAATATGATCAGTATCTAAAAAATTTTAATGCTTACTTCGATAAACTTTTTTTTTTGATAGAAAAAAAAAGAACTATCTATTTCATCTTTAATTTTAGTCAGCGTCTAAAATAATTATCAAAAACCAACCTCGAAAAATAATTACTTTAAACTTTAGCATAAAAAAGTTTAACATTTTAGTAAACAAAACACATTTCTTGTTTAAACAAATTAATTTACATGCTTCAGATATAAACAGAGAAAAGAAGTGTCAGAATAACAAAAAATAAAAACGAAAATTCTAAATCACGCATAAGTACATCGACATGTACTTTACAGTTAAAACTAATAAATTAAAAAGTTTTTTATATATCAATTTTCTGATTGTTTTTTATCTTTAAACAAACAAACGTTATAAAGGTTTAAATAAATATTTTGTTTCGACGGGAAAACAGTATACGATAATCGTACTTATATAGGGAATATGAAAAGTTTAAAACAGGTTTTTTAATGAATTTAAAAGCTTTTCATTTATATTTCAAATCATCACAACAAAACTATTGGGATAAAGCCTGTTTAAAATCTTATAAGTCTTATTTTCTTTCATTATAAAAAGATTAACAACCCAAAAACTATCTTCTAAAAATTTCTGCCGACAAATATGATAAAGCAATTTTTTTTCACGCATTTTACTTATTCAGACTCCCCGCAACCAAGCTGTTTTTTCGACAGTCACTAAAATTAAACCAATGTTTTCTCTATAAGACACACCGATAGAACATTTTTCTAGTGTAATATCTTTATATTAGACTTTTCTTTCTTTAAAAAACATAAAGAACAAAGCAACAAGTCAAGAACGATAACAAATAATAAACTTAATTAAATCTCTAATTAAGTTAAAAACCACATCCTCTTTCAATAATACAGTAGAAGACTTATATTCTTTCATTAATTTGAAATTATTATTTATTTTATTGCTCATAATTTCGTTACTTATAGACTTATATTTTAAAGGGTTGTTTATAAAGGATATAATATTATTTATAATGAGCTTATTATTATTTATATCATTTTCATTCATATTATAATCCGAAACAATTAATATAGGTAGACTTTCAGAATGTTTTAAATAAAACGTATTAAAATAAGAGATTTGTTTTCGAATATAATTTCTTGTTCTCCTCTTAAATGTATTTAAAAACGTGTAGAACCGAGGAATTAATGATGTTATTAGTTCGGCGGGAATGTCATTTATTATATTGACTGTGTTATGTGTTGGGCAGTTTACTTCCTTACATCCCGAGTCAAGAAAACATGTTTTGAGTTCATAAAGTTCAATTCCCTGTTTGACGCATTTAACAAACTCTTTTCCATCTCTGTATCCTATTGAATTGATGATATTTAATGAATTCTCATTATCCATTAAAAAAGAATAATAAGTGACACATTCATTTAACAAGTTCTTAAGTATCATTTTCTCACATCTAAGGTCTGTTTGTTTATAATGTGTTTGTCTGTTTGTGTGGTGCAAGTGAATTAGAGCCGTTGGATGTTCTGTGTCAGAAAGTGTAGCTATGTAGCGTTGGATATAGAATGTCGTGCCACCTACAATTATATATATGGGGATGGGTAAGTGTGATCGAGACAAAACTTGACCTTCTGTCACTTCTAAACCTGCGCGTGATATATCGGGGTGTAGTTGGTTAGTCATCTTTGGGGAAGAGAGAGCCGCAGATAATGGTGGTTGAGCGATAGTTCTATTACTCTGATTATCATCAAATACAATAGCCCGAACATACGATATATACTGCTCAACATCAAATTTCTCATTTAAATTAACCAAGTCCATTCCTAAATGAGTTTTTTTGTCTTTATTGGTTCCGATATTTAAGTGTTTATATATTTGAACAGAATCACATGAAATGATAATTACTTTCTGATTGTCGGTTGTAAGTAAGTCGTATAATTTGTTGGCAAGAGATGTTTTTCCAGTTCCGGTGCTTCCTGTTATAAACAGATGCATGGGGCAGCGGAGGGTGATAGAATGTGGTGAATCAGGTGAATATATTTATGTGAAATATTAAATTAAATATGCTGAATGAATATATTAGCTGTTTATAAAATTATGTGAGTACGGACACTTGGCAGTCAGAATAGTTTTTTTAACAAAATAATATTTTATAATAAAAAAACAAACTTGTTCAAATTAACAAACACAATAAGCAGAACTAATGTTAATAAAACGCAACCAGAATTAAAATAAACGAACATATATTAAAAAAACCGTTTAAAAATCGAATATCTGTAGAGCTAAATCTCAAAGTCTAGCATTTTGATTATTATGCAAAATAATAATACATAATAAAATAATAAAAAAAATATATAGTTAGCAAATTACTAATCTCACATTTAAAATACCCACATGTCTCTTAATAATAGTCCCAACAATCCCAATATACACAAATGTAACACTTTAATACCACCGTCAACAGACGACTTAGTATTACTGAACCCAATTATAAAAAAGTACATATGTGAGGATAAGGGATTTGACGCAGATTCGTTTCAGTTACATGGATTCTGTAGTATTGAAAAAGGTGTTGATGTATTCGTAACAGCTCATACAAGTGCGGGGAAAACGCTTATAGCCGAGTATGCTGTGCTTAAATATTTATTAAATAATGTAGATAATAGTGATACACGAAAAAGGAGGCGGGTGATTTATACCTCACCTGTTAAGTCACTCTCTAATCAAAAATATTATGATTTTTCGTTATTATTTGACAGAATTAATCAAGAAAGTAAAGGTAATAACACTGAGCACGCACCTGCTGAAGGCTCCCTCGAAATTGACAAATTAACTATCGAAACAAAGAAATCAACAGCTTCTTTTTCCAGTACAGCCCCCAAGAACTCTACAATCCTGACTCTAGGCATAATAACAGGCGATACACAATTAAACCCTGACGCCGATCTATTAATTCTTACTACAGAAGTTTTGCGCAATTATTTATACTCTAACAACGAAATTATACAACACGCAGGTTGTATAATTTTTGATGAGATTCACTATTTAAATGATAAAATAAGGGGAATAGTTTGGGAAGAATGTTTGATTCTCATATCTCACTGGGAAACAAATTGTAACCCGAATACTGATATAAGTAACACACAAATAATTCTTTTATCAGCTACAATAGGTAACCCCTTTCAAATAGCCTCATGGATAAATAATATTAAAAAGCGGCCAATTCACTTAATTTCAACTATAAAACGGCCAGTTCCGTTGGAGTATAGAATAATTTTTAATGGAAAGATATATGAATTAAACGGTGAGTTTAAAGAATATTTTAATTATAAATACTTGACTGTAGAAGAAAAATATATGTTTAATTTCTGTAATTCTTCTAATTTCATTTCTAATATTAATATTAACAGTAGTAATAATACCATCGCCAAAGGACTCGACATACCAACACAATTACTTACTAATAAAAAAGTAAGTAAAGAAAAAAACATTTTCAAATTAAAAGAAGTAAAACAGAAAACGACGACATTTAATAACCAACTTCTTTCAATATTAAAATTAATAGAAACAAATTCCCAATTCCCTTTACTGATATTTTGTTTAAATAAAAAACGGTGTAACTCTGTCGGGGAGTTTTTATTTGATGTTTATGCAAATACCAATAAACGATTAGTGAGTGAAGAATTAAGTATTGAGATCGAAGAGTTTATATTTACTCGTATTTCTACAGCTATTATTAATAATAATCGAAATGAAAATGATATAATAGAGTCACAGCAGTTCATTCTGATTACAAATTTACTTAAATCAGGAATCGCTGTTCATCATTCGGGGCTAATTCCCTTACTTAAAGAAATTACAGAATTATTAATTATTAGCAATAAATATATTAAAATTATTGTGGCGACAGAGACTTTTGCAATGGGAATTAATGTGGCTGTTAGGTCGATATTATTTTTAAGTCTTTTGAAGTGTGAAAACGCGGCTGAAGATTTGGTTTTAAGTGATTTTGTGCCTGGGGATGTACTAAATAATGTTGTGGGCGCGGGTCCTGTGCCCGAGGGTGTACATAACAGTGCTGTGAACAAGGGCTGTGAATGTGATAATGTGCCGGTTAATGTTGTGGAAGCGAGCGGTGTTTCTGAAGATATGATCGGGAGTGTAATTTATGATGTGAATGTAAACGTGATTGATACTGTAGGAGCAGACGAGGGTGTAGAGGTGGTTAAAGACAGCGTTTCGGGCCGTGAAGATATGATTGATCAAAATAAAGACGTTGACAACGGAAATACTTGGGCTCCCAGCCGTGTTCTCTCTAAATCATATAAGCTTTTCAATAAACCAGCCACAATGTGGGCTTCATTCAATCAACACATATCTACTACTAGTTCTAGGGAAACACAATCCTTCCCACATCGCTTTACATCCAATAACTCTTCTAATAAATCAGCCAACATGTGGGCTTCAGTCACTCAGCCTACATCTAATAAAAATTTGACAGATAGAGCTATTCCAACTATTCTCTCTTCGCCTTCACCTAACTTTTTATCGAATATTAGCTCGTCTGATAGCAAGAAGGATTCAGTCGGGGGTACTGATAACAAGTTTCCGGGAGCATTCTTTCAAAATAACTTGGCTGAATCGACCTCATGTGTTAGCGAGTGTTCAGACGCTCCTACTGGCTATAAATCAACAATAGGTTTCAACCAGACAAGTACAGAAAAATCTCTTACTCCGAACACGAAATTAAATATCACAGATAGTAAATTGGTTTCATTTACCACGCATAAAACAAATATTCAGGCCAATAAAACACTTGAACCTGCTCTAACCAATAAAACGCTCGAAGTTCTTTCGCCTATTAGAAACAATAATAAAGCCAGGAAACACACACGCTTACTAACAAACACCGAATTTACACAAATGAGTGGTCGAGCCGGGCGACGTAATTATGATAAAAAAGGGTATATATATATTTTTCATGATCCTTTTCTACCAGCTCGTAATAACAATAAGAATATAAACGCGAATAGTATAAAAGAAATGGTTTATGGGGCACCCAAGCCACTAATAAGTAAATTCAAGGTATCAAATATACTTATATTAAATATGATAAATGTATATAATAACATAAATGCTCTCTTTGATAAGTCCCTTAGAGAGAATGAGTTTAGAAAGTGGAAATTAGTAAACGAAAAGGAGAGAAATAATGTTGAATTTAAGTATATTGAGTTGTTAAAGGAAGGTGTGATAAGTGATTATTACCATGATGATTATGATAGTAATATTGGTATCGATGGGACAACAGGTTTCGTTAATGTTATTAAGAATAGTAAAAAACCATTTCCATCAATCGCCCAAGTTCCACGATCTGATAACAATAAAACTTTATCTCAACCGTCGTTTGTTGATATCAACAATAATACTGTAAATACAGAGGCACATTCAGAGTCTCTTAAACATATGAATAATCATATAAGCAGCAGAGATAATAAAAAACGCCGATTACTTGATGAACTCGAGAATTTATCTACTACTGGTTCTTCTGATTATAATAAAAATAATAAAATAATAGAGGACCTTGAAACTTTCCTAAATATTCATACTTATGTAAATACTATGAGTTATACTATAAGTAACAATAACCTGAATCAAATTATAAGCAAAAATAAAGACGGCGTTACTATAAGTAACGATAATACAGCGAATATTGCTTGGTTGGCTCAAGTTCTTGATTTAAAACACAAACTAAACAATCTAAATACAAAACTTAAATCTTTAATTAATAAACAGACATATGATATTTCAGAAAGGCTAAAGGGATTATATAGTGCTGGGCTCATAGATTATAATACGACTACTCGTTCTAAACCCAATACCAATACAGTATCTGGCTGTGATAACAATATCGGCTGTGATAACAATATAGGCTGTGATATACTCTCATCTGTTAATAAACCTGACGGATTTCTGTTAACATTTCAACAAATAAAATTAACGCAAAAAGGAAAAATCGCTCTTAACCTTAGGACAGTCGATGAGACCTCATTTGTTTCTTTATTATTTAACGGCGTTTTCAAAGGCCTGGCCCTTAAGGAATTTATCATTATCGTCAGTTGCTTATTAAAGGAAGGGGGAGCTTGTAATAAAGTTAATTATGAGGAGATGATTTGTTGTATTAATAATAATAGTAACAGTAAGGATGTCAATACTGTTAGTAAGGACAGTGTTTGTGATACTGTTAGGAAGAGTGTAGGTAATAATAAAGACTCTTCTCATTACTCCTACTCACTTACACATCCTGCCACTAATACTATCACAAGTACTCTAGAAATTACCCACAGGCTTCCCTCTTTAACGAATATTTTTAAGTATTTAATGAAAATTGAAACTTTCATTTTCTCCGATCGTAATAATATAACAACAATTGATGAGAGAAGTTACAGCCCCCTGATACCTCTGTTTTTATATACGTGGACGCACAGCAACACGACTAATAATAATAGTAATAACATACATATAAATAAAATAACTTCCGTTTTCAGTATATCTCTTGGCGATGTAAGTAAACTAATCTCCCGAATAAGTGAGATGATTAATGAAATATTTACGTGTTTAAGGGAAAGCGATATACGCGAGTTTGATGATTTAGTTAAGGAATATGATGAATATAATCATAATAATGGTAATAGAAATATTCTATTAATGTGGCTACGGAAACACGAACTCGTTTTTGAAAGTTTGTTTCTTACTAACAATAGTTTTTATAATAATTGATTTTAGTCATAGGTGTAATTTACAGAGTTATAAATAACGTTATATATTAAAAGCCAGGGTTAATAATATAAGATGATTTAAATATAATAAAAAAATGTTTTGTTTTTGTATAATTATGTTGTTAATTAAATCTTTGCTTCAGTTTAATTATCAAATGGCGACAATTTATACTCATCTATAGATAGGAAGGCAAAACCATTAAAATATAACAGCTGTCTTTTTAATTATATATACGAAACGGTTATTTAAAAAGACTTTCTTTCGTTTTCATTAAAAAAAAGTATCAGAGATTCGAAAAAAAAATGTATTTGTATTATTAAATATTTTTCTATTATATATCTTAAAAAAAAAGTATCAGAGACTCGAAAAAAAAATGTATTTGTATTATTAAATATTTTTCTATTATATATCTTAAAAAAAAAACTTTTTTATCGGATTAGTAATTGTGTTTTTGAATATTGTATTTTTAATTATGTACTTTTTGTGTTTAAAAAACATATTCATTTCTTGAGTTATTGAGGTTGTTTTTTTTGCTAGTAGAATTGTCTTTAAAACTATTCTAGCTCTTGTTTTTAATTCGATGAAACAAGTCGCTTTATTTACAAAGACTTATGCTTTTATTTATGTTATTAGTGTATATACATATACGAGTGTCTCTATGTTAACTTCGTCGCTTATCGCGCACGAACGGAAACACGTCTTTTTTGTCTAAGATTAAAAAAATAATATATTCGTGTTTTAATCTATATTAAAACAATTTAAAGATATATATATAAAATGGTTTATATTGTAATTATTCAGATTTTGATTTTTTTATAAAAACATATTTTAAAAACAAATAAATGGAAGCACATTATAGTAAAACAATGAATATAAAACAAAAAAATTTTTTTATTCTAATTTTTCGAAAGAAAAGCTGCTTCGTTCAGCACCGTTTCGCTACTAAACAGAAAACACTCGGAAAAGTTTTAAAGGCGAAGATCGTGAATTCGGTAAAAGTTTTTTACGTGGTTTCGCCTAAAAAAAAAATAAAAAATTTATTTATTTAACTTTCATTCATATAGATTGTTTAGAAAAGCAAAAACGTCCAATTCTAAATAATTGATAGTTTTCGCTTTCATTTCTTCGTTTCCGTTCTCGTTATTGTTCTTTTCATTTTGTTTTTGTTCGTTCGTGTTTGTAAATGTAACGGTTCTTTTCGTTCGCCGATTCTTTTGTTTCGTTTTATTTCATTCGTTTATTTCTTTGCTTTAATTTTCGTTTTCGTGACACGTTTAATTTTTTTTTCGTTCGCCGATTCTTTTGTTTCGTTTTATTTCATTCGTTTATTTCTTTGCTTTAATTTTGTTTTCGTGACACGTTTAATTTGTTTTTCGTTTTATGCCAATCGTATATTGTTTCGTTTTAATTTTCGTTTTCGTACGCACGTTTGTTTTATTTTTCGTTTTCGATTTTCTATTTATATTATTTAATTTTTATAATTATAAACCTCAGGCGAAACCACAGACATTCAAGGTTTTCTGAAGGAAAGTTGTTTCGTAAACACTGTTGCGCTGATAAGCAGAAAAACTTCATTCAAATGCTTAAAATAATAACTAACACGCTATTTTCATTTCTTTACAATTCAATACTTAATCGAACGCTAATATGTTTCGTGAATTCGTTAGTTTAGTTGTTCATTCGTATACTTTGTTCGTGCGTTACTTACTTAGTTAGTTAGTCAATTAATTGGTTGGTTCGTACTATCTATTTGCTCATTACATTTATCTTGTTTTATTTAAAGTAAAAACATGTGAAATATTTGCGAGCTGTTTTTTTTGATAAAAACTTTTAGTTAATTAAACTCAAACAAAAAAAATTTTAAATAGAGACCCATTTTTATCTTTAATAAAAAAACACTTTTTATTAATCTCTTAATTTAACCGCAAAGTTATATCTAAATTTATTGTGTTGTTTTTATGTGATTATTATTTGCTCTTATCGTAATGACACTTATACTATTATTTTTTAATATATGTGTAAAAAACACTAACTCAGCTAATGTGTATCGTTGTTTTTCATACAGACTACAAAAGCGGAAACATTATAAATAAACACAATTTGGCACTTATACATCTCACTCTCTTTATTATAATTAAAATAAAAGTACTTTTCTATTATAATTTATAACATTTTTAATAAATTAAGAAATCTTGCTATTTGATTAATTTTCTTCATTTTAACTAAAATTTTCTCTAATCAAATTATTAACAATGTTTTATTAGTGTTATATACTGATTAGCTATATAATTTTTTTAAAAAAATAATAATTAAATGTAAAATGGATTTTAATTTTTTGAAAATGTTGTAATCAAAAAATAATAATAAAAAACAACCAAAAGTATTTTAATTATCAATTTATAACTGAGCACGTCTTTTGTTTATCGATATTGCGTTGTAAGGTATAAAAACACTATTTGAATTTTTTTAGTAAATATTTGCTTTTTCATTAACCCTTTTTTGCACACGAGATTTTTTTCTTCTTTTTTTTTCTCACAATTTTAGTATATTTTTTTCTATTGTTAGTCGATTTTTTCTCTTCTCTTTTATTTATAAATATTAATAAAAACATTAGTTCTTAAAATATAATATGAAAGCGATTAGAGCAAACATTTTTTTTAACAAAAACAACATAATATTTATTACGTCATTTTTGCATAAATCTATTCACCAACTAAACGATATCAATTAACGTTTTGTGACTCTAAAAGAAGTTTAATTAAAAACTGAAAAATTTAAAGCTTAAATATAATTATTTTAGCCTTAAAACCAAAAGAGAACTAGAACTTTATATAAAAACACAATGTGCTTTTGAAAACTTGAAAAAATTTGTATTGATCGATATTAAGTAAAAAACGAAGTTTTTTATTTGAACCTTGTTATAAAGTGTCGAAAAAGCGAGACAGTGTGAAAAAAAAATTTAAAAACGTAAAACCTCGTAAAAAACATTGTAATTATACTACATTAACAGGTTTTTAAAACTATAAAGAATTAAATTTTTACTTAAGTAATGTTTATAAAAACGCTCTCCGGCACACAAGAACACATTTCATGTATCACGATGAATCGAAACGAGTCTGTGGGGCTTTGTTATATTTATAACAGCATTTACTCTTTTCTTTGTGAGAACCACATAATCATATGTCTGTTTGTGTCAGAATTTTATTCGTTTCGTTTCAGAGACTGTATATCTTATTTGTCTTTTTTACTTAGGCTCGGTTAATCTAGCGTAATCGTCTGTATATACAGTGAAAGTTCAACATTGCGATCAAAGGAAACAAAAAAAATAGAAGTGGTCGCAATTAGAAAATTGCGAACACAAAAAAATCAAGGTTTTCGTTTAGTTAAATAGTTTCTTCTATTGTTGTTTTTTGTTTGTTTTTTAAGTAGTCTTTTTCTAATATCGAGTCTTTTTTTTTATAAACAAGAAAAAATGTTATTATTAAAATATCTCTTTACACAACTTGAAGTGTAATTTTGGCTTTACAGATTGCAGTTCACGCCTTTCAAAAGTTAATGTATCTAAATCTTTTTTACTTTCGTCTAAAGTTTGTAAATTGAATTCATTAAATATCATATTTATATCTTGCTGAAATACTGCATCGTCTTTATTTCCATGTTTTACCATATATAAACTACTGTTTACATAATAGAAATGAATGCTATTAAAAACTTTTTTAGACATAATGCTGTTTATTAATCTTTTGAATAGTTAATAATAGTGTCAGCTTTGATGTTTTCACATGTTCCGCTTATAAAGTTTAAAGCATCATATATTGTAAATTATTTCAAGAAAGCTAATATGTCTGTAAATTTATCATCGTAAAAATGTTTAAATATTATCGTGTTGTTCAGCTCTGTTATATAATGACTCTTGAGAGCATTAATTATTTCTTAATCAAGAGTTTGGATTAATGAGATGATATTTAGAAGAAAATATAGTAATCGAATATTTGATATTATGTGTCCAATAGATGAACAGAAGCGTTGTCCAAAAGCAACAATATTTTTTTATTTTCACTCTATCATTTAACACATCTAGCTATTTTTAAAACAGAAAGATATTCAACCAAACACGCTTATCAATAAAATATTTTACATTTAGTTTCAAAAAAATTTTACTTTTGACGCTTCCCGAAAACTTGGCTGGCCTATAAAGAAAAGCTTTTATTTTTCTTAGTTTTAGAAGAACACATAATAATAAGGGAATTTTTTTTTTGATAATTTTTTGCTAACATTATCGTTTTCAAAAATGCCAATTATTGTCTTAGAACTTTGTCGTCAAAAAAGACTTGTTTAATCACAATTGAAACGTTTATTTTTTCATAGGTTTTCAGAATCTGATAAAGTTTTCAGAAAATTTTTAATTTTGCTTGAACTTATAAGCTTAAAATTTTCTAGACATTCTGTTTATTTTAAGCGAGTTGCTTCTCATAAAATTTCTTATATAACTATCGGATGCAAGAAAATATTGAGCCCCAAGCTTTTCTGCTGCTTTCAAATCCAAAAATTTTAGATTTTTTTCGAGATTTCTTAATTTTGAATCTTTTTTTGATAATCTGTTCATATAAAAACGGTCTAATATATTTGATTTTAACAAGCTTCATTTGTCTCGTAAACTTTGACTTTAAATTTTTGTTTGCTCTTTTTTTTTTCAATTTTGCATATTTCCTTTTTTTTAGAATCATGTTAAGCGCTGATAGTAATATTGTGAATTTATTTACTATTCTTCTTTATGTAGTACTTTTATTTTTTTTTATATTTCAATACTTCGAAGGACTTGCGTTAAATAAATATCTTTTTCTCTTTTCTTCTGCAGCGTTTAATAAAAATCAAACCTTTCTTTGTACTTTATTCATTTTTGTTTCACAAAAAAAAACAGTAAAAGAAAAAAAACATAAGTATTATAATAATATGCAAAAAAAATTCTTTACTCGCAAATAAGAAGTGTTTGAAATTAATTTTTTTAATTTCCGTTCAAATTCGATAACATAAGTTAAGCAAATTATACTTTTATTTTTTATGTTCGCAATAGAAAAAGTTTGCAATATAGTTTGTTCACATTATCGGGCTTTTCCTGTATTCTTATTTGTCGATATATAATATTATAATATGCGGGTTTAAAAAAACCCTGCGTTTTTTTCAAGAATTCTATATTGTTTTATTCTCTTTGTCATTTGCCCAAACGACCAACAAAATATTTGTTATCTGTCTTTTGTATTCCAGTGATACATTTTTTGATGTTTTTACAATACAAACAATTTGTATAATGCATTTTCTAAAAAGTTAAAAAGAAACATTCTTATCTAGAACAGTGTTATTGTTGCAGAAGAATGGTATTTAATCGTTTTGTACAAAGATCTAAACTACACATATAATCCTTATGTTTTTTTTGCTTAGGCAGATCTTTATTCCTTCTAACATATATTAACGTTTTTATCTTTTTGTCGATCGTTGTCGTTGTGATTAATTTTGATGTTAAAATGTTTTTTGATTTATTGACGAAATATAAAACAGATATGCTTTCTGTCATAATAACCCCAATGACATGGTTTTTATTGCTCATAACATATATGATCTTTTTTTAACTCACTAAATTGAACATCAAAAGCTTTCGAAAAAACACAACAATTTTTCAAGTGGCACACACATAAATTTTTTTTTTCATGCAATATTTTTGTAAGTTTCATGAGTTATGATGATCAGACATTTATATAATTTGTTTTTTTTCTTCAAAATAACTGTCATGTAGTCCAGGTCTGTTCCATTTGTGGTCTTAACTCCTCCATATAAGTAAAATTTAACGTGGAACTCGTTTTTAAGCCATAGATATATATAATTTTATTTAATATTTGTCGGATTTTTCTAGGCTGAATTTCTTATACCAGAATTTATCTCTTTAAGTATAAATGCTTTTATCAAAGTTTAGATTTTTCCTCAGAGAATACTTAGCTTTCAGACCGAATTAAAGCATTTTATTGTCTTATCAGCTAAAGTCGATACGTTTTTTATCAGATTATCATAAACGTCATATATTAAAAAAATAGAGTTTATTATCTCACATCGACTTTTAGTCGCTCTATATATTGAAATAAAGTCTGCCCAAAACCATTTTCCTTCACTCCCCGATACATTATAACAAAGGTGTTTACATATAGACACATGAAATCCTGTCTCAATATGTGTTTTTATTTTATCATAACGTTTTATTTTTTTATAATATGTTTATTCGTCATAATTGTCAATAGCTTGAAAAATATTTTTATACTGGGTCTTGAATTAGATGTAAAAAATTTTTCCCCTCTGAAAAGTTAAGTTTTTCTAATAGTTAGTGATTAAAACTTTGTTGAAAATATGCTCATAAAAGTACTGTTGGCTACTTTAATCTCTATTGAGCCAGATGTCTCTTAAACATATATAACTATTCAAAATATGTCGACTAGTGAAACTGCACAGTTATTATTGTTTGAAACTTCCAATATTTGAGTGTCAATGTCTTTATCTATTAAAGCTTAAAATGAAGTCGTTTTTGAACTTAAAATGAGATAAACTTGACAATAAGAAAAAATTTTTTTTATTAAAAATATATTTAATATATATAAAAGTGTATCGTTAAATAACGAAAAAGTTAACTTTTAAATAAGAAGCAGCATCTATTACAATGCCTTTTAATTTCGTTGTTTATGCGAATGGTGAACTAAATTAAAAAAATATTAAAAATCGGCAACATCGGTAATCAGTTTAAAGAGCGTTAAATATATTTATTGAGTTTATTGTTTTTTCTCGTTACATATTTTAAACGACAAGTTGCTATTTTACATCCAATTTTACTAGTCTATCACTAAATTTACTAAATATCACCCAGTTTACTAAATATTATCCGATTTACTTATTAACGCCAAATTTACAAAATTAGCACAAAACTTACTAACTTAGCACCAGGGTTGTCAAAAAATAGCAAGAATATAGCAAAAAAAAAAGAATTTCATACTTTTCAAAAAAAAAGAAGAACATTCAGAAGTCTTTTCTAGATAATAAATCGCTTTTCTCGTGCTATGATATGTCACAGAGTAAGATTTAATGTTTTTCTTATTTAACTGTCTTCTCCTGTTTAGCATTCTTATAAGCACTGAAAAACGTCTCTCTACAGATATTGATGTCGATGTCGAATTGAGAAAGATAAATAGGCCCAAAGCAATGTATTGGAGTTAAGCATATTTTCTATAACAAGCAATTTATTTTTTCCAACCTGATTTTGATATAAGCCTTAATAAAAAGTAAGCCAGCATCAGAGCCTGTACTTAATATATCCCGAACACTAGTATTTATAGTCAACAAAAAAAACTTTCCAAAAGTGTCAATAAAAGTTCTCAATAGTTCGTAATCCTTTTTTTAACTTCAAATATCTTAGTGACTAAAAGTGTATCGAAACACGGCATTTTAGCCCTTTATGCTAAAATTCGCCTGAATTCGACTTTTGAAAGCAACTTTCTAATTGCAGAAGATTTCGGAAAAATATAAAGCTTTAAACAACTTACTGCTTCATAGAGTTACTATGACACATGGTTTAATTATATTCCATTAAAAATGTTTATATTCATGTGGTTCTTAACGGTAATTGCTTTCATAGAGATAATTAATAAAACAACACGTTTATAGAGCGTTTTTATTTTAAAGCACAATTATGAGCTAAATGTGCGATACAGCCAATGTAGTTCATATTGTCATATACATATTTGAGATGAGGAATCGCTTCTATCACATAAAAGACACTCCCTAAAACAATCAACAGCACATCTTCTATTGATATTCTTCTTCCATTTAAGTCTATATATTATGTTTGCAATAAATTTGACTCTATTTACATTTTTTTAATTGAAACAAGCTTTAACAAAAAAAATCGTTGCGGGGATTAAATCATCTAGTCATGATATTAAAAAACTTAGTCTAGTTGATCTCAGACTCGTCAACAATCAAAGAAAATTTCTGATTTTCGAGAAAACGTCCAACTTTATCTATGATATATAGATAATAATCGCCTTATGTCACTGTACCCTTTCACGCTACGGGCTTTCTGCTTTATAATTTTATTATAGTGTATAGTATAATATTACTTATAAATGTTTTTTTAAAGTTGTTGCACCGTTAGATGTAAAAGCATTTTCAGAACACTTTAGATTATTTACACATTGTTCATTCTTTTTCATTGGTTCCGTTCGTTGTTTGTTTTTGTTATCTCGTTTTTTTATTTATAGAATATATACTAACATTATAGTTACGTAGATGGCCTGTAATATTATATAGTAGTAGTCTATAGGCGGGCTGCTCGATTCCGAGTAGAATGTGTTTTTTTATTTATTTAATACAGTTAATTCTTTAAAAAAGAAAAAGAAGGGGGGAGGGAGGAAATGCCGGTGGCGTGTAACAATAATTATTAATCAAGTATTGTTTTAAACATCGGCTTAATGATGATTGACAGCCCATATAAGAAAACAGACCATTAATATTTCTGTTTAGTGGTTTCGAAAAGGATATGTCATATGAAGCAACGCTTTTGTATTTTTGGCAAAAAAAGACTTTTCTTTGTTTAAAGAAGGCCTGTTCTTCATCTTCGTTTTTTTTTAAAATTTCAACTCTCAACTGGTGTTTTTGAGACAACCTTGAGAGTCGAAGCTGGGTTTTTTATTGAGTTAATTTCTTTATAGCAGATATTACAAAACAACTTTTCTGTTGATGACTGTGTAAATTTGAAAGTACATAACGAAAAGAGCTTTTGAGCTCGTATCTTGGACATGCGATCTAATATAAAAAAACATAGCATTATAGCAATTTATAGCAAAAAAGCATTCTGTAGCCATCAGTATCACTAAATTTACTAAATATCATTAAAATTACTAAGATGAAACCAATAATAATAATTATCAATAAATTTGTTAACTTATCACTAAACTAAAAATCGATTATAAATCTTCTGCCCAAGAAAAATAATATATAAATACAAATAATAAAAAAACTGCAAATGTAAATATATTTGGCTTTTTAATACAGTTTAAACTCACTAAAAAAATCGATATTAAAAAAATTACTTTTATTTCGAAATTGATTTACATCATTGCCATAAAAACTGAAATTACATAAAAAGATTAGATGTCGCCAATTCGATGCAAAAACGTAGACCACGAAGTTTTTTTAATCGTTTTTATAAATATACACAAACGGTACTCTTTTTATGTTCGTTTTTTTCTCAAAGCGAGATCTATAATGTTTATTTATCTATTATATATCTTTCCCTCTCTTGAGATTAGCTTAAAATTCGTATTTTTTGAAGAATACAGTTTTAAATTCAATTGTGTTGTTCGTAGTGACTTTATTTGAAATCTATTAATATTTGATTATTTGTTTTTTTATTTGATTTTAAACAATAAAATCTTATCAAAAACGCGAAAAGTTGATAAAAAGTTGGTAAAATTGGGTTGTTGATGATATTTAGAGGGTTTGATTATATTTAGTATGTTTTTTAATTCGTATTATTGTGATAAGTTAGCAAATTTAGTGAAAAGTTAGTAAAATTGATGTTATTAGTGTATTTAGTGAATTTGATTATATGCAGTTTTCTGATTTATAATGAAAATTTCCGACAAAGGTGACAACGTCTCCATTAATAATAGCAACTTTCTAATCTATCTAAACGCTTTTTTCAATTAATAGTGGAAATCTTTAAAAAACTTCAAAAACTTTTTTTTAAGAACACAATAGAAACAGAATTTCATAAATGTTAGGCTTTAAGAATAAAAAACAAAAACAAAATTAAAAAAATTTGAAATTAAGCTTTTAAAAATAAATTGTAGTTCGTTATTTAATGTTAAAATTCAGCTCAAACGTATCGTGCATTTATTGAGATCTTACGAGAAAGAAAGTCTTTTTTAAGTTTTTAAAAAATTGTCACTATTGATCGAGAAATTGTCTCCATAGATCGGAGGTTGCAACTATAGATTCAAAAACACTATATTTAGTATATTTTTTGTAATTCGTATTATTAGTGGTAAGCTAGTAAATTTAGTGTCAATAAGATAAATTTAGAGATAATCAGTAAATTTATTGAATTTTTAGCAATTTAACTGATAAGTTAGTAAATTTAGCGAGAAGAATAAAAAAACAGGTGAGCCTGTAAATTTAGTGACAATCTCGTAAATTTAGTGATAATTAGTAAAATTTGTGATAAAAAAAAAGATCTTTCTCTATATTGATATATAAGTTCTACATATTAATGCAAAACTCCGTAAATAAATAAATTTTATTCAAGTAAAAACCAAGCTTCCTATAGTATTTTTTTATTTTTTTGCTGTAAAACAATGTAAAAACGCATATTAGTGTCGTTACAGTATTGGTAATATAACAAAAACAAACCAACAAACGAGTTTAATTAAGAAACAAACAGTGAATAAAAAAACAAAAATCAATAAAACAGCTTATAAAAGCCTAACACAGAAAAAACACTATAAAAAAATTTTTTTTCATAATAATTCAATTAAAAAGCGTCTTTGTAAATTTTTATTAAATGTTTTTTTTTAATTAACTAAGATGTGTTTTTCTTAGAAAAGTGTATAGAAGAAAGATAAAAAGTGTACAATTGCCTAAAATCTTTATTCTACTCTTGTATTTTTTAGCTTTGGACGGAAAATGATCTAAAGATTTGTTGCGAAAAAAGAACAGCGTGAAAACTGTGAAAAATTGTTTGAATAGAAAGTGAAAATTTATAGCTTTTTTATTAAGTAGCTTTGCGTGAAGGTTGTAAGTGATTGTTTTCTATTAAAAATACTTAATAATTTTGAGATTTTTATTTGATTCAATTTTCACAGACTTGATCGTGAAAATTGAATTAAATGATTTTAGACAGAAAAATCAAATTTTTTTAATATAAAACAAATACGCTTAATTTTCGCTTAAAGCTACTTAATAAAAAACACAAAAAAAATTCACTTTATATTCGAAAGATTACTTTTAAATTACACGCTGGTCTTATTTCCACGCTACAAAAATTAACTTCAAAAAATAAAATGTATTTTAAAACAGAGTCGTGTCTATTCAAATTCAATTAAAAAACATTTTAAAAAATACAGTGGTATGTCGGCGAATCAAAAAAAGTAAAAAAAATGAACTGACGCACGCCCAACTTTGATATTTTATTCAGTGTCAGTTCATATTAAATTATTGCTCATGATATTTACGTTTAAATAACAAAATTTTCAATTTTTAGATGACAATCACTAACAACAACAAACAGCCGTAATCATTAAACTAGTTCTTGAATATATTGATATTCATCTTTTATTATAGAGTTAAAAAAACAACAGAGATAAATGAGAAAAAAAAGAATTTTAATTAACCAAAAAAAAAGATTGAAGCAAAATATACATGGCCAAATAAAAAAAATAATATAATTTATAATATATCCAATAAACATAATCATAAACACTAAGTATTAATATTAAACTAGAGTTTCGATTTGTTAAACGTAATTTATGCTTTTAACACAAGCGGTACTTCTTTTTCGCTAGTTTTTTTAATGACTGTTTTTTGTCAAATTTCTTTATCAGAAAAACAATTTAAAACGTTAGAGCGCATTTAAACTATTAAAGAAACATAACTAAAGTATAATAATGAATAAAAAAATTGCTTTTTTAAATATTCGGCATTAAATAATATCAAGAAAAACATTAACAATATTAAAAAAACGCTTCGGAGATTGTTGAACTTTTTGTAAAAGATAATATATTAAAATTACAACAACGTGCTTTGAAAAAAGATTCGTCTATGAATTCGACTTTTTCACATATAAAGCAACTAAAAACACATCTGGTCAAATATATATTTTTCGTAACGCTTTATTAATATGTCGCAGTTGAAATCAAAGTTAAAATATATGGATAGTAATTCTGTCAGCGTTGGTAGTATTTTATTTATGCAACACCTATGTATACTCGTTTGTTTTTGGCATCTAAAATATCCATTATCACATTGTGGCTATCATAAACATTTAAAGCCGAAATATAAGACGTTCTTTAGTTTAATCTTGTTAACTTCCTACTTGGCTTTTTAATATATATTTAATAAAGTAAAAGAACAGAACCGTTTGAAAGAATTTGGGTTTTATTTATACTTAAAAATATTAAAGATGACTGTTTTTCATGATGATAAAGAAAGAAAATCACCTGTTATAGATATCTAAATATGTGTTTTTATGACGACGTATTAGTCTGATCACAAAAAAGCATCTGTTTTAAAGATCATTCTTTCTCTTTTTCTATATTTAAATACACTTAAAAGTTTTAAAAAAATTGACTTTGGAGTGAAGCAAAAAATTCTAAGTAATTTTAATTTTTATAATAATATTAATTCAAAATAAACACGGTTTCGCAAGCTCGAAATTTTTTTTGTTGTTTTTTTTGAAACGATATAAAATTTTTCACAACTTAAATTTTTCAGACACAGCTAAATTTACGCGCTTTTTTAATGTAAACAAATTTATTGTTTATCCCATTTTGTTATCTGTGTTTTTGTATTTTAGGTTTTAATCTCTTATATTTTTAAAAAATATCTAAATTTACAAATACTCTTTTTGTATCAATAAAAAAAATTTCTGCTTTCTTTAGAAAATATTGTTTTAGAAGAGAGCTGACACTAAATTCGTTTTTTATTTTAGGTGCATTTCGTCGCTTTTTTAAAAAAGACAAAAATAAGCTACAATATTTTTTTCTGTTTTTTTTTGTTAACAGGTAAGCGTGTTTTAATAAAACAAAGTGTTTTCGTTATTTGTCTGTGTTCTTAAACTAGTAATGTATTGTTTCTTAATAATTTTTTTACGTAAAAATCAAGTCAAAATATAACGATTTTGTTCTTGTTTAACGCATTATAATCAATAAATAGAATAAAACTCTTAAAATAAATTGCTCTTTTAAAAGTCTTAGAAAAATCTAAATCTCGATTATTCATCTTTAAAAAAACTAGCGGTCTCTCTTTTCGAAATAAAAAGAAAACAGCTTCAAATAAAAAACTCTTTGGCGCAATCAAAAAACTAGTCTAAAACAAAAACAACAAA
>SBJP01000041.1:0-37159 GCA_014805705.1 Cucumispora dikerogammari | reverse complement strand
AGCTTTAAGTATCAATCGAATGTATAAATACAGTATATTTACATACTGATTATATCAATACAGTTTTTCTTTAGAAAAGAAATATTTATTAAAATGGTCTTTTAGATATATTAAAACTCTGATTTTTGTGTAAAGAAGCGGTAGTCTTTACATATTGCGTTTTAAAACAACTCCACCTCTGGGGTTAAAAGTCTGTTTTTTGTTGCTCTAGTGAAAAGTCTTTTTTTATAAGTTACTCATATGTTCTGTTGTTCATGTACTAAAAGTTTTTGTTTTTCACACACTTTCTAATTGCGCTAATGAAACAACCCTAAGCTTTTTATCATTTACATTCAATTTTTCAACTATCTCATGGGGTTTTTGCTTATCTTCATAAAGTTTTCTAAACCCAATAATTATTTGTTCTTCTTTGAAAAATAAAGTAGTTTTTAGAGATTAAAAACATACTCTTCTTTGGTTTAAGTCACATTACGGTTTTAAATCTTCTGTTTAATTCATTATAATGTTTTGAAAAAGATTTTTCTTGTCTGTAATATTTTGTTTAGTTTAACTATATAAAAAAAGACCTTGTTTCCTATAATTAAACAGCTAAATATGTTAGTTTTAAATACTTTTTTCAAAACTTTAGTTCGTAAACATCTATACTTTTGTATGACATAGAATATTGAGAAAAAATCAAAAACAACCTTCAAAGTATAATTAACTACATCTTAGGAGTAAACCATCTGTTTTTTAAATAAGAATAAAGACGTTGTAAATATATAAGAAAAGAAAATATACAACAATATAATATATTATAGTGTTGAAAAAAAGTTTTTATTTTTGATGTTGAATAAATATTTTTTTAATAATATGAATGAGTCGATTTAGTGATTATACACTTTTACTCTGCTTACATACTATAATTTCAATTAAATTAAATCACACTATAATTAGAGTAATCAAAAACTTTAACATGAACGAAGACAATGTGTAGTAATTTTTTTAATTTTCCACAATAAAGTGGTGCAATTCTGTGTATTAGTATCATTTTTAGCTCTAAAATAAACTAACTAACAGTTTTGGTGAAAAAACAATCAATCAAAAAAAACAGTCGTTTTTCTCTAGAAAAGGTTTTTTGCTCAATATGCAACAGTGATAAATAAAAAAAAATTTTAAGTAATATTTGCTATTTAAAAACAATTTTTGTAGTTTTAATTATTTATTTTATAATCGTAAATTTGTTAATTAAAACTACATGAGAAGTGTATAATTGTCGTCGAATTGTTATGTCAGGGGTTTTAGTGATATCTTATAGGGCCGTAATACGCTAACTTTTTCATCTATTAATAAACAATGCAGAAAGAATTTTAACCTTTTTAAGTAAATATTTGTTCTTTATTAAAAAGTGTTAAAACACATATTTTAAAATTATATAATCTACATGTGTAATTAAAAAAAGCCTTTGATATAAAAAAACTATAATATAGTTCTAAATTGCTCAGTTTATTAGCGATTTTCGTTTATAAAAAAAAATTAAACAAAAAACCTGATAATTAGTTAGTGTGTAGAGTAAAAAAGCTGTTACATAGCATTTAACAAAAAAACAACAGTTTTCATGTTTGCATTTACGACTATAGACAAGTCTACTATTAGATTTTCAAAAAAATTTGAAAAATGAAAGTAAACAAGTTCAAATTTCATATAAAAACTGTATTTTAATAAATTATAATATTTGGATCGCAGCCAAGAGAACCAAATTAAATAAAAATGTTTATATATAATAATGTTGAAAAAAAAAACTACAGCTGAAAAACTTCTTTTTGTAAAAAGAAGCTCTACTTTATTTTCGTCGAATTGGTGTATGTTATCAAAAAAGTACACTTCAGTAATGCTGCAAAACAAAAAAAACAGATGAATTTCACAGCACTATTTTATTTATAATAAAATTAAATGTTCGAAATACACGTTCTCTATATTGTACTATAAGATACAACATAACACCAACCACATTCCAATGTTTCCAAAAAGTTACAATAAGATTAAAATATTAGACAAAATTTTGTCTGCTCGATAAAGAATTTTTTATTTTTCTGAACATGTTTTTATTAATTTATGTTGGTTTTTTTATTAGATGAAAATAAATATAATTATATTCTGATCGCTTGAGCTCGTAAGTACTTAAATTAATTTTTTTACAAAAAAGATTTTAATATCAACTAAAAAAAAATCATGCTTCGAGCTGTGGCTTCAACGACACTTCTAATACGTTATAAATCATTGCGCTTTTGGTGGATATTAGAGCGAATAACACTTATAATTTGTGATTTAAGAGCTTCTTCGTATTCACAGCGACCAGCTAAAATCATATATCAAAACAACTGTATAGAAACGCATATTGATTTCAAAGACTATACGCATTACTATTATTGTATAAATAACTTGAAGCCGATCATTGATATTTTTGATATTTTTTTTGTTGATACCATAGACATTCAAGAGAGAAAAACAGTTTTTTTTCATGATTCAAAATTTAGAAAACTATCTCGTAAAGAATTGAGAGATTTAAATGTAAGTTTTTTAAGAGTCCAGGGTACAAATAATTTTGTTTTTTTATTGAAATCGGAGAACCCGACAGCAGAAAACCCCCTGATTCTTTATCTAAAAAACCATTCATTTAGAGGGGTTAAAATAAGTTTAAGTTTCTCGGGTCCGACTCAAGAGCGTCTGAACCGCAAGCTAATAAAAGTTATAGAAAAGGTCGAAGCGCGGTTTGCTCCTTTCAATGAACTAATCGAAAACGAAATGTGCGAAGTACTTGGCTTGGTTTCAGATATACTAATGTACCGGCCGAGTGATATAGAAAAACTAAAAGCTGATAAGATGTTCTTAAGTATGATTGATTGCGCAAACATGAAAATTGATGATGTGATCGAGAAAGTGAACAAAACTGGATTTATTACCGAAGCCGTTAAATTAAAGGCGGTCAATTATTTAAATACAAACAAACCGATAGTCACAGAGTATCTTCGTATTTCTTTTTCTGCTATAACTCAAACATACGATGATTTTTTTATCGAATTAAATATTTTTCTAAAAAAACAAATAAGAAAAAGTGTTTTAGGATTGAATATTTCTCTTTTTCACAAAGATAAAATACTCTCAATTTTTAATAAAGAAATCGATGACACCCTAGGTAAGTGCGTTGCTTCATTATCTATTGTAATGGATAACCTCAAAAATAAAACAATTGAGGCAACGAGATTTGTTACTTTTGAGACGGATGTATTTAAGATAAATCACGAAACTAATCTATTAGAGAGTATAGATGAAGTATTGAGAACTGATGACGAAGTCAGAACAATTAAACACAAGGCCAATGTGCTAGATTATGAAACAGGAGACCAAGAAAAAACAGAATTTATGTCTGCTACAAATACATATAATAATATAAAAGAAAAAAACTCACAAAAAGAGATTGAATCAAATAAAATAATTCCTAGTTTTGTGATGGATAAAGAGTCTGATGCTGATACAAGTTTTAAGACTAAAACAGAAAAAATTAAAGATAGCAGTAACATAATAAAGCAAATTAAAGGAGTCGAAACGAACGTAGAAACAACAATGGAGAGTATTAGAAGAAATGAAACAATAATGAAGATCAAAACGGAAGGAAAAAAAAGTCTAAAAGACGCAAATGTTATAAAACCGAGAAACAAGGTGGAAACTATTGAAATAACTGAGACATCGAAAGCTCTAATAAGCGAGATAACCCAGTTTAAAAAAATCAGCTCTAGTAGTAACATAGAAAATACAATAAGAGAATCTATAAAAAGCGAGAAAAGAAAAAATATGGGACAAAAACAGGATATTGGTTTGAAAACTAAAATAGGGAATACAGAAGAAAATATTGGAACTCGAGATTTAACAACAGAATCAAAAACTCTAACGTTTGCGGAAATTGTCAAAAAAACCAAAAACAAGCACGATTTCGAAAATGAGGAAAAAATTAAAAGCGTTTCGGAAGCGAAAAAAGCTGCATCTGAAGAACTACCAGCAAAAAAAACAACAATAATAGAAACAAAACAAGAAAAGTTGAGAAACTATAAGGTTAATCCCGTAAACAATCCAAAGCCGATAGCACAAACAGAAACGGTTATACATAAAACTAATAAATCCATAAATTCTCTAGAAATAAAAAAATTGCGAAAAGAGAAAAAACTCGATAATTACACCGCAAACTTTGGATTAAACAGGCAGATTTCTAAAAAAAAAAATCTCGAAAAAAGATCATCTTTGGATATTATAAAACCGTTTCTATCAAAAACAACAACTGAAATAAATAAACATCACAAGATAAAAACAATACGCGTGACAGAGATAGAGGCGGCATTAAAAACAGTTACGAAAGTAAAAGAAAAGCCCGAGATAATAACATCACTCGGAGTAAAAACAAAGCTTGCGAAAAAAACAAAACAAAGAGTCAGAACCAAAAAAGTTGAAAAGCTAAAATGCTCTGCAAAAAACTTGTATGTATTAGAGGCTGATCTCGAGTTAGGTACATTTATTGACTTGAAAACAAAAACAGTTTCAGAAAAAAAAACAAATATAGTCTTAGAGCATGAAACAGTGACAATATCCGAGATTGAAGTAAACTGTAAAAACATAAAAACGAATGCGACAAAAGAAAATAAGACCCTAAATAAAAACTCAAACCCAGAAGAGAACGTCAGTTTGAAAGAAAGAGTTGATTTGAGAGAAAACGCTAGTTTTGAAGAGGCTGGTGGGTTTAAACATGACGGAATATTTGCGATAAACGATAGAGATGAAGAAAATGTTGCGGTAAAACAAGAGAAGAAAATAGCATCAAGTGGGCTGGTAGAAAGGGTTTGGGAAACAGGATATGTAAGTGAGAAGATACAATGTCATAAAACATCAATGTCACAAATAGAAACAGAATTAATAAAGGAAACATGTTCTCTAACTGAAGTAAACATTAGCACAACACAAAAAAAGCGAAATAAAAGAAGGGCTAAAAGAAAAAACAAGGCCGATGTGGTTGAGAATTCGTTTTTAAAAACAAAACATGACATAAAGACGGTGCCTATTTCTCAGATTAAATCAACGACTTCATGTGGAACGGGAATAAATATAGAAACAATACCTGCTGTTAAGGTTAAAAAAAATAGTAAACGCGTGTCGGGAACAGAGCAAGATACATATACAAAAACAAAAGAACTCAATACATCTAATAGAGAGACAAAATATCAAATAGAAATAAAGTGTGAAGCGGGTATAATCCCGGGCGTTAATTTTAAGTATTTTATAACTTTAACGCCCGTAATAGAGAAGGTGTCTGAAATAGAATATGATTGTAATCGCTTAAATAAATCAAAAACCCACTTTCAAACGAAACCGGAAACTATATTGTTGAATGCTGAAGAAGAAAAATCTAAACAAATGCTAGTGGAAAGTATAGGAAACTTGCCAAATGAAAAAACAAGTCACTGTACTAAAAAAAGTTTAGTGAAAAGAGCATCACTAAAACAAGAGACAAACCACGACCAAAAAACAATATTTATTACGCACAAAGACTCCAGCGAAGAAGAAGAAGCTGTTAACGAAAGTATATTCTTTCACGAAGAAAATGTACTTAACGAAAACACGGTGTTCGGACAAGAAAATCCTTCTTTTGAAA
Source organism: Cucumispora dikerogammari (assembly GCA_014805705.1). Classification (NCBI taxonomy): domain Eukaryota; kingdom Fungi; phylum Microsporidia; genus Cucumispora; species Cucumispora dikerogammari. Next base: position 31,482 of record SBJP01000041.1, on the reverse strand, counting down.
ATAAAAATTCGCTCGAAAAAAATGATTTTGACAAAAATATAGTTTTCGGTCAGATAATAGGGTTAAGTCAAAATAAAAATTTCGGAGAAGAAGACACTCTGAGAGAAATTGTTTTATTGGGTGAAGAGGGCCCTGCCAACGAAAATGTTCTCAACAAAAATATAATCTTCGAGGAAGAAAATGTTTCTAACGAAAATTTAGTCTTGGGCGGAATAAGTGTTCTCAACAACAGTACATTTTCCAGCGAAGTAGATGGTCTCAGCGAGCGTATAATTTTCGTCGATGAACATGTACCTAACAAAAACAGAGTCTTTGTTAAAAAAAATCTAACTAACGAAAACACAAAATTCGGAAAAAAAAAGTTTTCTAAGGAAAAAAAAGTCTTTGTCGAAGAAAGTCTGCCAATCGAAAACGTAGTCTTTGTCAAAGAAAATCTTACTATCGAAAACAGCATCACTGAAGAGAAAACAGCTCGAACTGAAAACGAAATGCAAAACATAGAAACTTTAACTGAAATATATATGGGCCACAAAACAGAAACAATCGAAACAGTAAATGAAGAAAAAACAATTGACAGATGTTCAAGCATTGAAAAAGTATTTAAACTACAGGCCCCCACGATAGCTGGTACAATAGAGGATAGTGAACATGCATCTCATGGATTGAAAGAATCAAAAAATAAAACAGGAAAAATCTTTGTTATTACAAAAAACGCAGCAGAAACTTTGATAGTACCTCAGCTCGAAAACGAAGAGGAAAAAGTTTTAAAATCAAAAACACAATCGGTGTGTGTCAATGATATGTGTTCGTTGTCTGCAAAAAATGAAAAAACAAGTGAAGAACGAGATCCAAGATCAACTGTTCTTTGGAACAAAAAACGTATGTACTTTTTTGTTTGGGGTTTTGCTTTTCTTCTTATTATCGTAATTATTATATTTCGTTTAATAATCAAAAAAAAAAATCTGCTTCCAAACATGCTTCTGTGATAAACGATGGCTTCGTTCAATAAAGCTTTGTTTTCTTAAATTTTTTAGTAGTCGCTACTAATTAAAACGACGCTTCCGATATTTTGAGAATCAGAAAAACAAAAAATGCTTAAATTATATAATGTTTTCTTATATTGTATAAATGAGAAAGGTGTTTCAGAGGCACTTTATAAACAAAACTAACGAAAAAAACAAGAAATATTTGTAACACAGTTGATTATGGCTTATAAATGTTGTGTTTTTTAATTTTTGAAGCTTGACAGGTTGAAAAGTTTATCAATAAAATGTATGAAAAACAATAACGTTGCAAAGTGTCTGTATATATTAACGAAAGAGGCTCTGTTATTAAAAAACAGATGACAAAATATAAGTTAATAAGAGAACACATATAAAATCGTTGAAATAGAGTTCCGAGTGTCGATGCTACCATAATTTCAAAATACAGATTTTTAAAAAATATTGAAAATCGACAAAAAGTTTGGAAGTGTCCTATATATCAAGCTAAAAATTTGAATAAATTTTTTTTGGTAGCTTTGTTTTTGTATTTTTCTAAAATTCATAAGCGCGTGTTCATCTTACAGATCATTTTAGCTTATAAATATTTCATGTATTTGTCGATATAATAATCGGATTATCTTCTGTATATTTAGCAAAACAGAAACCATATAAAAGTTTCAAGTAACCGATTTAAACCAACCGAGTATCTACAGACCCAGTATATGTTATTATATATTATAAAAACGTTATTCTTGACAGACGTAGAGTAAATATTTTTTTTAAAATGTTTAGTATATAGTCTAGGCCATAATGTTAATAGCAAAACAATCAAGTTAAAAAAAGTAAGTTATTCTTTTGAAAAAACTATAGATCATCTTTTAAATATAAAAAAATTTTTTTAAAAAAAACCATGCTATTTTTATTACAGCCGTTTTTTTAAAATATACTTAAACAATTTTCATTTTTTTATATTTATTTTCGTTATTCTTCTTCTTTTAACAAATATATTAGCACTTCTTTATATAATGTTATACAAATGAAATCTTTTCACATTCAATAAATAGTCGAAGTTAGAAAAAACGCAGAATCAACTGATAAAAAAGAGCATTTTTTTCTGTTTATTCTTTTTTTATATTTTTAATTGTTTTGTAGGAAAAATGTATTAATTTGCTTTATAACACAACTTTCATATATTCTGAGCTTTTCGATAAAATTACACCATATTTTTTTTGATGTATAGAGAATAGTTTTTTTTACACATTTCATCGAAAATATCGTAATCTACTGTAAGAGAAGCGCCAAAATTATACGGAAGAGCGACTACAGACAGTAAAAATAGTTATTGAAATAAAAACAGAAAGCGTTTAAAAGAGATTTTTTTTTGTCAAAAAAAAAAGAAATCGTTTACAATGCATTCGCGGCTTTGTGCATTTTTTTATAAATATAATATACTTTTGTTTTCACCAAATTTTTTTAAAAAAAGCAGAAAAAATAAAAGCAGTCGTAAAAATGTCGAATGTTCTGCAAATTATAGCATTTAATAATCAAAAAATATTGTATTTGTGTGTTTTTAAATCAATTTAATAAAATCTCTCATGAAAGCAAACAAGCATTTGTGTGTCTCGTTAGCATTAATATAAACATTATTATTTAGATATATTTTAACTATCAGTATGACTGCGTTATGAGTTTCAGTGATGGCAAGTGGCTTTGTTTTTTTTTGCAGTTATCAAGTCTGCTTCAAGAACACAGTTTAAAAAAATATATAAGTTGTGAAACAATTAGTGTTATACTCGAGTCAATAACGAGTTTATTTATAGAAAAAAAAGTCTGGGAAAACTTTTCTTAAGAGTGTGAATGAGTAATAGATAGATATAAAATTTAAAAAGCAAAATTAACGTATTTTTCTTTATAAATATGATATCTTTGCGTGTTTTTGTTAGAGATTTTAAAATATTTGCTAGGGGTTTAAAAATCTCCAGAACGCAAAAAAAAACTTTTGTTTTTGATATATATTTGTCTACAAGACATTAAATGTGTTTTTATAAATATATAACTTTTATTTGTGATTGGGATATTGTGTTTTTTTTTCAAACCTTGATTAAACAAATATTTATTTTGTATTAGAGGAAATTGAAATGATAAATTAAGTCTTTTGCATTTATTTCATTAACTTAAGTTTGTTATTTTTTGTTTAAGAAAAAAATCAAATGAGATAGAAACTTAAAAAAACAAGTTTTCTGTGGTTTTAATTTGTTTATCAAAAACAAATATAATAAGTAAACGAACCTATAACTTGAAACTCGAAATATTTTGTTGTATATAACACAGCTCTTTCAAGTCATAAAAGATTTGGAAAAACGCGTGCTAAATGTATAAAAACAAAAAAAAGCGATTATAACTAAACAATAAAGCTCTAGCAAAGTCCAAGAGTCTAACTATATTTTTAAAAACTTTGTTTTTTAGCAAATCAAGTATTATAAAAAAGTCATAGGTATCTGTAAAAGACGTCGTGTGTTGTTTGATTTTTAAAATATCAAGACATAGCAGATTTGAGGCATTAAAAATAGACAAAAGCACATAACGCTTTTTAAAGTACTGAAAAATCTTTTGTCTAAATTTTTGTCGAAAAAAAAAGACCTATCATAATATAATAGAAAAAACCTAGCGTTTTCTAACTTTAACTCGCTGTTTAGGCACGTTGTATTTAAGCTAAGTTTTTAATATACAACGATCAAGTTCAATCGAAACATCCTACATATAACTAATGAAAATTTAATGTTATTATTTATATAAAACTCTAACATAAAACTTTTTTTTTGTCGATTCTACTAGAATTTTTTTGAATTTCTGTAGTTGGGTTTCTTAACTTTGAACTATAAATAAGAATTGAGATAAACACATACAATATGTGCGGCTATGCAGAACATTTATCTTTAGGTTTTTACAAATTTTATTTGTAATTATGCAACATTCGTAATTAAAAATATAAAACAATAAAAGTAAATTTATAAAAAACATACTTTTCATTTAGAACAATGATTAAAGTACAAGAAAAAAACCAATGTGTGTGGCAATAAGCTAGAATATGTTTAAACGCCAGTAGTTCTCTCTTTTATGCTGATATAAACCCTACAAGAGCATTGAAAAACCAGCGTTTTAAAAAATAACTAGTTCATCGAATTTTTTATAAGAGTTTGTTTTGTATGTTTAATTTATCATGAAATTTTTTAAGCAGAATTAAACAGACATAGATACAGCAAAAAAAAATGTGTTTTTTGTTTCAAAACAATTGCTTTCAGAAAAGGTGTTTTTCAAATAAACCTTTTATTCAATGAGATACTTAAAGAGTGCTCAACTATATCAAATATTTATCAGCGTCTTTTCACTACACGAATTATTTTTTCAAACAAGTGTTGGAGTTATATTGTTTTTATAACAATTATGATCCTTTGATATTTAGTTTTAAAACTTTTATTCTTGATTTTTTTTTGTTTTAAATCGTATTTGAAAATAACAACTTTTATTTAAAACAAATAAACATACTGTGTATATGAAAACCGAAATCAACATTAATAAAGCCTAGCAATATCTTATGCTTGTTTAATATAAATTTGCTTTTTGTGTCTACGAAGTTTTAATAAAAACATCATTTTTCTTAGTTAATTTTCGATTATATTTAATAAAAATGAAAGTTGATGTTTTAAGTAATTTATTTGTTTTTACTAATCTCGGGCTGATAACTACGGGGCGCAAATTAATCGGCTTTTATAAATCAGTCGTTTTAAAATTTTTTTTAAAGCATACGGGTATTGCATTTTTTTCTATTGCTGAGCTAGTGAAAACTTCAAAGTTTTTTGTAAAAGAAAATGTATGTAAATATATAAAATTTTTGAAAAAACGCCGGTATTAATAAATGTTTCGCATCACAGACATTTACCTTAGAGAAATACATATATTAAATAAATTAAAAAAAGCGTTTATTCTTCAGAAGTAAGCAGTCCCTTTACAGATTACTTCTATATAAGTCATCAAGTTGAGCTATGTATCTACAGTTTGACTATATATCTTATAAATAAAGAAAAGCTTTAGAAAACGAGAAACTAAACGAATTTAATGAAAAAAAATCGATATATCAATAAAACAAAAAAGTTAAACGATGTTTTTGCGTCTTTTGATCAACAGATTAAGATGAAATTTTATTAATATAATTATAATAATCTTTCTATAATAAAAATATAAAGTGGCTGTCAATTATGTGTAGAATGTCAATGGTGTGTGGGAGGAGATGTGTCAGTGGTGTGGTGTATGACAAACAATGTAAAAATAAAAGTTTTTATTTAAAATATATAATGTTTTTTTCAATACAACAGTGCATTACTGAGTAAAAGATTCAAACCTTCAGCTTGTTATATTTAAAATAAGTTCAATTTTTTATTTCTGTAGATAAGTTAAAGAGCGTTTATAAAATAAAATAGTGGAATTTATGTACGGATTTTGTTTTTAAAAAGTTGTTTACTTTTTTGAAAAAAAAATGTTTTTAATCAATTTTATATAGAAAACATAAATGTGTTTATAATATTAAATTTTTTTGTGTGAGATCGAAAAAAAAAACAATGTTGTGTCTGTATTCTGGTGTGTATAAAAAAAGTTAAGTTATAAAGATTTAGAACTTTTTTAAATTACATAATCGAAAATAAATAGAAAAGAGTATGTCGTCGAACTGTTATTTCGCAATGACAAGCCAATAAGTGATGAGAGCACATTTCTTATCGAATAACTATTGGAGAAAGACAATACACTTGATTTTGTAAATATAAAAAGGCGGTTTTTTTATTACAGAAAACAAGGATAGAGCCTTTGATTTCAATATTCAATCATAATAAGAGTAATTTTATCGACATATATAGATGCTCGAATAATAATAACAAAAGGTTTAAAAAGAGGTTTTAATAGCAATTTTAATTATCTTATTGAATTGTGACATTTTATGTACAATAATTCGCAAGCAAAAAAAAAACATATTTTTTCGTCAAAAGAAGCTTTGAAATAAAAACTTCGTTTAAATAACTTTTTTGTCGCAGCCTATGTTTTCTTTTATGTATAGGTGTGTTCACAAATATGACCCATTGTCGGATTTTTCCCTTTTAGAAAGCTTTGACTAAATGTTATAATCTAAAAAATAAATCGATGAAGTTCGAAATAAAAAAAAAAGATATGCAGATGTAAAGGTAATACAAAGTAAACAGACAAACAGACTGTTGAAAAAAAAAGGTTTTTTGGTTTTTACTTTAGCTTTTCTTAAAAAAACTAAAGTATATAAATAAAAGAACTTTTTATTTTTTCAAAAATCTAGAATTGTTTTAAAACATATGTATTTTAAAAAGAAAAATATTTTTTGATATAATGTTACACCCTACAGTTCTCTCGCCATCTCGCTGGTTCTTAAAGAATTAACTATATTAAATAAAATAAAATCACCCTATCAAAAATCGAGCAGCCGTGCTATAGATTAATACTATATATGATACAAGATCGGCTACGTGGCTATAATATTACTGAATTCATTCTACAAATAACAAAACGAACGAAACGAAACAAAACGAAACAAAACAAAACGAAACGAAACGAACAATACGAAAGACGTAAACAAAAGAAAAACGAACAAAACGAAAAATAAATATTAGCAAAGTTATAATAAAAATACAATTATAAAATTATAGTAGTTGTGGGGACTGTGGGATTGGAGGGGTTTAATGTGGTGTAACATATAATAAAAACAGTTCCACTTACCACACAACATCTTTTTTATATTAGAGGAATAATATAGTTTATAAATAAAAGATCGACAAAGGGCAGTCCTTGGGCTCAAACAGAATGGAGAAGAATTGACTAAAAAATGCGTATTTTAATATGTTTTTGAAAAACATTGCTTTCTATATCTAACTCTTTTATTGAGGCAAAAGAATTAAGAGATAAACTAAAATTGTTTAATTTCTGACAAAAAATCATTCAGATTTAACTTTTTTCGTTTATTGTATTAAGTCAATATAAAAATATTATATTACAAACATTTTGCGTAAAAACATAAAATAATTGTCTGTTTTAATACTACTTATTTAATCCCTCTTGTTTTTTAAAATAACTTCGCCTTACAGAAAAATGCCAAATGTTTTATTTAAAAACTTTTGTTCAACACGATCATGTTGTTTTTTACATTTTAAACAATTCTTTTTTGCAATATATAACGTGTTTATAATTTATTAAATATCATTTATATTTAATTAAGACCCCTTTATACTTAATTGATATTCTTTTTTAATTTTTTCAATTTTTTTCTACTTATTTTAAAACTTACATCAAAATTAAATTATTCTTTGTGTTATGATAGGATTTATACTATGTAAATTTTTTAGTGTTAGAATTAATACTCGCTTTTTGATACGTTGATATATAATAAAAGCAAAGAAACTAAAATTTTATTGTCTTCTCTAGCTAAAAACCTAGAGATTTTTTGGCGAAAAATATGTCGCTTTTGATCTATGAAAAAAAAGAACAACGTTTATTTTTTTTTACAGAAAATTTACATCAACTCTAACCTTTTGATAGCCGAATTAAAACACATGAGTGTTAAACCATTAATCAAAAATATAAAGAATATAAATAAAATCGAGAATTCGCTTGAAATAAGACATAAGCCAAGATATTAACAAACGAAATAGCAGAAATTATCAAAAAATAAAACCGAATAAAATACATTGTCAACTAAGAAATAATTATAAAAAATTTTCGCGCTGTTTTTGATGACACTATGTCTCGAAACGATACGGAAATGTTTCTTAAACATTTTCATTGCTCTAAAGACTAAACTGCGCCATAGAAGCCATAAGCAGATTCAAAGGCAAAGAGGTGTAAAAAGAATACACAAAATACTTTTTAAACGATCTTACTAATGTCGATAAAATTATAGTCCCCACTAAAGAAAACTTTTTTAAGCTGTTAATAAGTCAATTTTAAAAGATCTAAGACAGATACGAGCGCAAATACTGTTGTTCCTACAAATATAAGCACGAAATCGTCTCGAGCAGTGCGATAAATAGAGAAAAAAATGCATATAAAGAGACGTCTAAAAACAGCAACGAACAAAGCTTTAAACTATTTCTTTTGTGTCTTTTGTTTGTCTTTTTTGATCAACAGGGCGTTAAAAAACAGTATGCTTTGTTTTATGACAATGGCTTGATTAACTATTCAGGTGGAATAGATGTGTTTGTTGAAAAAAATGATTTATGGCAAACGTTTTTAAAATTATTTTATAATATGCACAACTATATCGAATATTGTTTAGTAACAGTCAAAATAACTGTAAGGAACGATGTTTTAAACCAAGAAAACCGAAAATACGTGAAAATGTTATAGAGCCGTTAAAATAAATAACACGAGCGAATATGTTCGTTTTTATACTTTGATTCGAAAGGACTGTTGTAGAGAATTAGATATATTGTATTTTTATTAAATTTTAAATATTTTTCGTTCTTATATGATTACCTTTAGTTTTTATATAAAAGCTATTTCAAAACTTTAAATAATGTTCTTTTCCTCTATAATTACTTTACATTGTCTATATTTTTACTGTCTTTTTTTATCACAACTGTTTTTAGATTTATATAATCTTTTTTAACTTGAATAAAATTATTTTTTAAAACCGTAGTTAAATGAGATTGTTTTTTAATTAAATAGAAAAGAACTTGCAATTAATACAAGTGATATATGAAACCTGAATTTTTTAAACATATGTTCTTCACTTAATTCATCAGTAATTAATGTAATCTTAACATTTAATTTTTCTGTAATGTCAGAAAATTAAAAAAATTAGCAAATTCGAACTTGACTTGTGTACCAAATTAAAAACAACATTAAAAGCAATTAACTAAATTAAATAGAAAAGCTTGTTTTTTTATTGTTTTTCTAATTCGAAAGCAAGCTGTTACATAACAGTAGATATTTCTGTTTATGTGCATATCAAACATGTATCTCAAGTCTTAGAAGAATATTTAATATAAAAACAAGCCAATAAAAAAAACAGGTAAAGTTTTTCATATTTTGTGTGAATAAACCTGCACAGTGTTGACACTTGCCTCATATGTTTTATTGTTGAAGATTATTATCGAATAGAGACAAACTATTTATTCATTCTCTATTTATAAGGTATTTTGAAACAACGGATCAACAGGCAGACTCAGAGTATTTCATTTTTTACTTCTATTCCAACATAAAGTTAAAACAGATATTTAATTAGCGTGAGTTTGCTACTATAACAAAAGACACAGAGCACAGTAAGTTATCAAAAACATTTAGTAAAAAGATATTGGGCAAATAAATTTGAAAAAACCTAGACTCACAAAGTTTATTTTTAACAAAATAACTAAAACTTGTTAAATTAGATAAGCAATTTCATCGTATTTAATAAACATTTAACTAATATCATACCTTCACTAAACACTAAAAAAATTTAGATAAGCAAAAACAAAAATTTTTTATAAAACAAGTTATAAGCATAATTTATATATACGCCTTTGTTTTCAGATTCCAAGTACAGATTTATGATATTTTATATATACCAATATTTGTATTCAACTAAGTTGTCTTTTTGAAAATATTAAACTGTTTCATAAGTATTAGTGATGATTATCTATGCAGCAATGTGATAAACGGCCTAAGCTTTTTTTAATGTTTCTAAGCCTGGTTGTGCGTCATTATTTCTAATTTCTTCTAACTCACCAATATCGTTATTCAATCTATAAAAACCTGTTTCTGTTGTCACAAATTTTGCTTCGTCTTTTATTTTTTCACTTATCTTGTCTATTAAAACAGAAAACAACCGATTTTTAACTAAGATACACTCATCAATCTCTTTTTCGAAAACACGAATTATTTTTAATGCGTGTGTTTTTGATATGTTTAGCTTTAGTACTTCGCTTCCTATTTTTTTCTTAATATACTCTTTTATTGAAGTAAGTAGATTGCTCAATGCGATTATGACATTAAAGTCTGACTCATAAACACCCCAATTCTTCAGCTTAAATTGGATTGTATTTAAACAAATGAACATTTTTTCTTTAATTAGTTGAGGTTCTTTTTTTAGTTTTTTGAGCCGTTTAATGAGTGTATCTATTTGTTTAATTAGTGAGCTGGTTTTTGTTCCTTTGTTTAACGTGTTTTTATTTAATTCACGTAGTTGATCGAGCACCGCAAACATTTCTTCTTCTAATAACTTGTGTAAAGATTCTATTTCAACTTTTAAATTCGTCAAAGCTTTTACAAGTTCATCGTGTAAATGTTTTTGTGTGGGGCCCGGTAAAATAAGAAACAGTTGAAATGCTTTAGTGGGATTGTCTTTAAGATATTGAATTACAGGGTTTACATCTGTTTTATACTTAGATTCGAGAGAAAGAACAAACTCGGACGATTGTGATATTCTAGAGAATGTTGTCTGAATAGAATTGATAATCTCAGAAGCTTCTTCTTCATACGAGAACTGTTCTCCAAGTATTTTTTTTGCTGGGCTATCTGATGTAGTATTGATGAAGAGTATGTTAAGTCCTGTAGAAAGTTTATCTTCAGTGATGTAATAAGTCTCGATAAAATCTAGATCTTTAAAACAAATGTTTGATTTTATAGAAAGTTGATTTTCAGAATTTTCGCTTTCATTAAACATAAAAGAAGTTTTAATAGTGTCGATTCCAGTGATAACCGGCGGGCTTGATGTCATTGATTGGTCTATTGATCTGCATCGAAAAGCGTCTAAACTCAAACTTATTTGTGTCAACATGGAGTTATTTTTCATGATATTTTAAAAAAAACAATAAATATTTTATTAAAGTAATTTAATAAAAAATCCCTTTGTCTTTTTTTTTGATTTTCTGTATTTTTCATGTTTTTTATTAACAAAACTGTTTGCTTTCGATAGAGTATAAGATCAGTTTTCGTTTTATGGCAACGTACCAAATTGAGAAATACATCATTGTTTCATTAAAATCGTGAACAAAACAGATTTTGATACTTTTCTAGTATTCTCTCTTTCTCACTATATTTTTTTATTGAGTATATTTATATTGTGATTTGATTACGTAAGTATATTTAACTAAAAACATGCCAGAAAATAATCAAAGATGAATTTTAATTAACAAATAATAATCAAAATTTGGTTTTATTGTATAACTGTTGCGCTTTTAGCCGCAAAAACTAGCGACTAGTAACTTTTAGTTTTTTATCAACAATATATATTTTCTTAAAAAAACGTTGTTCTTTCGTTTTAGTTCAATTTCGAGTACATAAACGACATTAATGCGAGGGCTTGCGTAATTTTAAATCAGTAAAATGAAAAATTACTATATAAAGGTTTTGTTTTTGCTTATTTAATATTATATTCTATTTTGCTTAATAAAAATTATACTAGGAAGAGGAGAATACTTAGGCAGATGCCCATGTTTCTTCAAATAATTTAAAAGAAAAGGTTCGAGTGTCTTTTGAGGTTTTCTTTCACGATAAGAGACTTTTTTTTATTTGGGCCAAAAGCAGCTATTACGGTACTTTACTATTTCTGGAATAGCTTTTTTTTACAATAAATGTTACATGTCCCAGACATCTCCCTCTTTTTCTTGTTTTTTAAAGAATTAACTATATTAAATAAATAAGAAAAATCTTCTTCTCGGAACATAACAGTCATTCTATAGATTACTAGTATATAAGATACAGCTCGACTATGTAGCTATAATGTTTGAATATATATTCTACAAATAATGAAAAAATTAACGACAACTAAAATGAACGAACAAAACTAATGAAAAAATGAACAATATGTAAATAATCTAAAGTCTTCTGACAATGTTTTTTTTTACCGACGACGAAAAAAAAAACCTTTTATATGTAAAACTATAATAAAAACACCATAATAGAATTATAAAGAAAAAATCCTGCGACGTGTAACAATGAATATAAAAAACAATGAAAAAATAAAAAAAAACGCAAAAACATTATTTTAAATTATAAAAAAAATTATTGAAAAAAAAGCGTCAAAATCTTGCAGAAAAAAAGTAAAAAATTCTTAAAGAATAATAGAAAAACATTAAATCAATCTTTAAAAGACATAGAAAAAAATAAGCGCTAAGAAAAGCCTATAAAGATTTACTTCAACAGTTATCGAACACAGATAGTTAAAAACATATCCAAGTATTCAAATAAACTATATCGCCAATAGAAATTTGGGCAGAAATTGGTCTGAAGAGGGGGAGTAAAGGTTATATTATAATTAGACAAAAATTATGGATTCTTGAGGATCTCTTTACAACAAAATTAAAAATCGTTACGCCGCATTTTCTTGTTTCTTGAAGTTGGGTTTTATAGTCTTTTTTTAAAACTGCAAAAAGTGACAAAAAAAAGCTTAAAGAGCCCATCTTTGAAGAGTTAGTTTTTTTTTGAGTCTTTGAAAAACCATCTTACATTAAAAATAAAAAATTGGTGGGATTCGGTTCTTTTTTGTTGATATAAAAGTCCCTGTATAAAAATTTTTTATGTTTATTTGTAAAAAGTCTCATCAAACCATTATTAAACAAATAAAACTTGTATATGATGTGAATTATTCATCCATATTTGCTATTTTTGTCAATATTTTGAGAATAATTTCAGATAAAAATGTGGCTTGTTTTGTGGGTATATAGAGGTTATAAAAATGGTTGATATTTGTTTGAGATAGAAAAAGTTTATAGAGAAAGGGCTTTGGCTAATATTTAGTGTGCTCAGGGTTTTTTCTGAGAAAATAAAAAAAGTTGTTGAAGCTTTTGATAAACTCGCGAAAAGATTTATCTCGACACAATTATTAGCAAAGACGTAAAAAAGAATACACAAAACATAAACGAAAGTCAGTGGGGATATCTTAAAGTGGATTATATTAGTTATATACACGAAACAAAAAACCACACAAGAAACTTCGTTAACACCAAACACAAATGTATAAACAATCAAACAAAGTGTGTTTGTAGTCATATTTGATAAAATATATCAAATCACGCGGTAAAAATTTAAAAAAAAACTAAAAGTACTACCTTGGAGAGTTCGAATTTTTAAAATTTTTAAAGCAGCTTTTTCAGAAGCTCTTGCAACAAAATTCGACTTTACCGTCCTCTAATATAGCTTTTTAACTATCCAATTTTTAATTTTAATATAACCTTTGCCCCCCCCCCCCAGACCAATTTTTGCCGAAATTTGTATATGGGAAACGAGTTAATTCTTTTATAAAACAAATTCTTATAGTTATAAATTAACAGCACAATTAAAAAAATTATTAAAAAACTTAAGAAAAACTCAAAACATAATTTTGTAAATTCTCATAGACATTCACAAAACAATTTAAATTGAGTTTCACTTGCAATCATAATCGTAGCTGTTTCTATCAATCTTACATAATTTAAAAAAAATTTTTTTTTTTAATCGATTTAATATTATTCTATTAGACAGCTCACACTAAGAATTTTTTTTACTCAATTTATTTATAACCAAATCTACATGTCATTAACGAAAACATGAGGTTTACACAATGCTAAAACCCATACAGAACAGTACGTTGTTGCCTGTTTTCTCTGCTAACTCTTTGCAGTTTCTCTATCTGTTTTGTATTTTTATTTAGTAATTTATTTAGAATTTTTTTTTTTAATTTAAAATTAAGATTTATTGTTTTTTATTGTTTTTTTATGTTTATAAATATAGTCTTTGAATCAGGTTTTTCTAAAATGTCGTATGCAAGTCGTTGTAAAATCAAATTGCGAGTTTGTTTTGTTTTTTATTTACTGAATGTTTTATACAACACACAAGTGTTATGAAACATGGAATTTACAAAACACATCGCAAGTTTATTGGTGTTTTTCTTATTTTTGCGCGCAGTAAAATATTATAGAAACATCTAATTATACTTGTCTCCGATTCCCATATGTTGATTATAAGAGTGTATCTTTCGTGATTTAATTTTCTGTTTATAAAACTCATATAAAAACACTTTGTTTTCAAAACCATTAAATGTTGAATTAAGACCGCGCGCTTTCTTATCATATCAATGAAGAGTATTAACATTATTTTTTCAGATAAGATACTTTTTTTAATCTTTTTAATACTTTTCTTAAATTGCATATAATTTTTGGCTAATCGCAGAAAGATCTAAACGTCCACAAATATATGCACTAAACTTCAACAATTTTTTTACACACAAGTCAAACGAATTATAGAAATAAACCTAAAAAAGCTTGTTTTTTTATAAGTAAAATTTTTTATTAGACTTTTTACTGTGTCTTTTATCTTTGCTGGCTTCTATGTATAAAGCATTACTTTACATATAAAAAAAGTTTTTGACTCAGCTAATATAAAATACTTTATTTCAAATTTAATAGGTTTGACCGACTTATACGTTTTGAATAAATATAAACCTTATAGTTTACACATGCGTTCGTCTATCGATAATTTTTCGTTCGGGATATAAACAGTTGGAAAATGATCGTCAAGTATGATTTTATTTTCATGTTCTTTTTTCATCAACGCTTTGTTTTTCATTTTCTTTTTTCATACTCACTAAATTAAAATGAGTATTAATTTCGGTAAATCTTTTATATATTATATTCTCAGATACGATATTCTGATTATTAAAAAATTTCTTTTATTTTTCCAATACATTTAGATTTTCGACAATTTACATATATCAATATACAATCACAGGTATGTTAGTCTTAATTCGATACCAATACAGACAGATATTTTATCATTATCATTTTACCTGGGCCTCGGGTACATCTGTTTTTATACTGAGCAGATTTTTTGTCATTTTCATAGTTTAATTTCTATAAATTTGTAATGAGAAAGTGTTCAAAGCCGTTTGATTAAACATTAGATCAAAATAAGATTTAAGAATATTTTTTATGTCAGCTTTTATACACAATAAATTCGAAAAAAAAATGTAGGAGTATATTATCATTTTTTGAACACCCCATACGATTGCGTTTTAAAGGCAGCGACTGTAACATTTTTAGTGACACAAAACCGGCAAAGCTAACTTTTTTACTCTAATATACGTGTTAACTATATCGCCTGTATCAAGAAATAAACCGATTGAGTGATTCATGGATGTGTTTTAAAAAACAGCAGCTATTAAAATTTTTCTTTATTCAGAGATATTTTTCTGTTTATTAATCATTTTTAAAAATTTATTTTTTAACCGATTAGGTAATTAGTGTAAAAACGAAATACCTATATTTTGTTAAAACACTTTTATCAAATAAATCTAAAAAAAATTTTAAATATCAAAAAGGCCAAAGGGATTATTGCGTCAGATTGAAATAAAAGGAGTATACTCTTATTAAATATAAATATAAAATACTAAAGTTCCATTTTACGCGAGTTTTTTCATCAGATGCTTATAAATATGACAATTAAAGAATTATTTACAAAGCATCTTGGATTAAAAAAATATAAAATTGAAAAGTTTTAACAATCGAGTAAAGAATCAATCAAAAGACAATCCTATCTAAGGTTTAAAAACACTTGGAATGTTTTTTTATTTTTACGAGAAGTGTAAGTTTTTTATATTGATGTTTTTTATCATTTCTTAATTTTATCTTCTATATATTCTTTCACGATATTCTACCAAGCCAACAGGTGACTATTTACACGACAGCACATGTAACTTATATTAAAATAAAAAAACGTGTATCGATTTACAATTTGATCTTTTTGGTTTTTTTAAAAAAACTTTGATAAATTTAGTTTGTTTAATTTCTATCTATAAACTAGTCGTAATTTCAGTGTTTTAGCGTGAAAATTAAAAAAAAATACAAAAACAAAAATTGGCCAGAAAATTTTTTAAAAACTTAGTTGCGGGCGGCTCAAAAGATTTTCTTACATGCAATATACAATAAAAAAATATGAAGCGTTTAAACCAAATTTTCTTTAAAGAAATTGCGAAATAGTCTTTGAGTTAGTATATGAATCAGTATTAAGCTTAGAGGAAACACAACAATACATTCATATCAAAAAAAAATTCAGTGAAAACCAGATTTATATTCTACAGTGGGCGAGTAAATAACTTAAATGTACGTATTTAATCTGTTTAATTAAGGTATCACGTTTGTTGTAACATGGAATCTTTTTTTTGCTAATTAAATACACTTCATCAACTTTCAACAGAGATTCAGTTTAAGTTATGTTGTTCGAATTGTGTGTTCTACCAATATAATTAAATATATGAGATATTCGACATACTTGTAGAGTAGTTTTGGTCCTTTTTTTTGATCTTCGATTTGTTTGTTTTTCTGTATTTTCAGATCTAAAGCCCGTTCTAAAGAGCCTTGTGTTCATATCTGATAAATACTTTTGCTATGTTTTTTTGACTTCATTAGAATCCGAGTGTTTTTTTTTTGATTAGATTTTTCGAGTTCATTTGCGCCGGATGTTTTTTTTTTGAACAGTTTTTTTGACTTTATTTGAGTCGAGTGTTTTTTTTGAATAGCTTTTTTTCACTTGATAATGAGTCCGGGCTTTTTTTTTGAACGGATTTATTCGACTAAATATAAACTCCACAGTTTGTTTTTGTCTTGATATGAAGTGGTGTTTATTGAACAGATTTTTACGACTTGAAATGAAGTCATGTTTTTTTAATCAAATTTATTTTGCTTGATATAAAGTCGGGTGTTTTTTCTTCGTCAACATATGAGGCCGTAATATGCCAAAGACAATACACTTTACCTGCGCTCACTATAAACTTAATAAAGAGAAAAAAACATTAGAAATTAATAAGGCAAATACAATGAAAAATAAAGTTTTCTCAGTTATTTTTCAAATACTTTTTAGAAAACGGCATAAACAAGCATGTTGATGTCGTTCACAGCTCTAAAACTCGATTAGAAGGGCATAAACTCTCGATTTTAATTGCAGACCAATCGATTTAAAAAAAATAAAAATGTTCAGACGAGTTTTTTGCGTGTACGATGTATTTTTTATTTAAAAGAGAAGTTGAACAATATTTGTTAATTAAAAAAAGATATCGTTGACTCTTTGATGGCTTTTACTTAAACAGATTTACTTAATTATTTTATATCTTATAATAGACTTTTCTTAATTAAGTTTATATGAATGAAAGCATATATGAGTGTCGTTATTACAATGTTTCGGCTTGTATTGCGGGATTATCGTTTACGCCAATCTGAATACACATTTTCGCAAAAACGTTTTGTTGAAAATCAGACATCAAAAAAAGAGATATTTACCCTCTTGAAAAACGCTGATTAATTGATTTAATTAATTAGTAAAGTTAAAGTATCATAATGAAAACCCTCTCTGATTAAAGTAATTAATCAAAGAAAGAATCATTTCGTAAAGAACAGTAAATAATAAAGCAGTGGTGTTTTGTGTTTCACAAAAACCATTAGATTCGTGATCGTAATTAATTAAGTTTAGCTTAAAATCAGAAGAAAAATATAATTAAACATGTGATTAAACAATCGTTTTTCTTTTTCTTCGACTTGAAGAGCAAAAACCCAACTGTTTCATGACGGTTTATTTTGTAAAAAACACAAAAGAATCTAAAGAAAAAAATAAAGCGCATAACAAATATTTTGCTTTAAAACCTTTATGATGACTTGAAACTTTTTTTTGTATAAACAAAACTTCTTCGTTAAATAAGGAAAATTTTTTGTTTAATTAATTTTTTTATAATTAATTACAATTTTTTTGAGTTTATATAAACATTTAACATTTAATCGAAATGTCTTTTTTTTTTGATTTTCACTCGTTTTAATTAAAAAACACAGCAAATAAAACAAGATTCGAGTAAAAAAAGCTAAAATTTTTGTTTACATAAACGCTTGGAGAATACTCGTTGTTTTGTCTGTGTCTTTAATTAAATAACAAAAGAAATAAACAAAAATAAAAAAATATGAATTAGACTAACAAGAATTCTAATAACTTGGAAAAAGCTATAATTAAACGTGATTGTTATTGATTAAAAAATTTTTTTAAATAACTTAACAAAAAATACAATTAAAAAAAGAAAAAATTTACAAAAAATGCTTTAAAATAATAAAAAACACTTTAAACCGAATTAAAATGCTATATAATTTATATTTTTCTTCTATATTTTTTTATAAAACATATAAGTCATATAGTTTATCCGCGATTAAACATATCTGTGATAAAAAATATGCACAATAAAACCCTCTGAAAGAAAAGAAATTGCAATAGAACGCCCCGCAATGAAGTGTATCTTTGATTAAGTAAACGAAAAGCAAGAAAATCGTTTAAAATATTTTTAACTTCTGCTAAAAAATTACACTTTTATGAAGGGAAACACTTTATTTTATTTGTTATATATGTATCGATGAAAACATAATTAGTGCTCGCGAGAAATCTTTTTCACTTTTGAATTTATGTATAGCAGCGTTTGAATTTACTGTGTATTTCTTTTTTTTCGAAAATGTTTAGTTAAAACTATTTAATCAAAACAATATACTCTGGGTTTGACTGAAGACATAAGTATATCAAAGTCTTTTCAGTTTTTTTTATAGAAAAAGTAACAAAAAAAGCTTTTCGTAATATACTTTATTTTAGTTACTGTGATTTATTACAACAAAAAAAGATCTTTTTTTTTCAGATCATTTAAAAATACAGGCAGTCGGTTAAAATAGAAAGGCGATAACTACTTGGATTAACAATATGTTTTTGTTATAAAAAGATCAGCAAAAAAATTTTTTTTGAAAAATCAAGTATATTAACTGTTGTCTTTTAGCTAGCCGCCCGTCGGCCGAGAATAATATCAGAGTGCAGCTTTGGTGTAGTTACATATATGAGAAAGTTGTTTCTTATATGGTTTTAATTAAGCAGCCCCGGTTTAAACTCGAATTAATAGATGTCTATTCAGTTGCTTCAAATTTATATAAAAAAAACTTAATTTATTTTCTCGAGAAAAAACATGAAAATTGAATTAAATTGAGATCAGAACATGATCTAA
Organism: Cucumispora dikerogammari; assembly: GCA_014805705.1. Taxonomy (NCBI): domain Eukaryota; kingdom Fungi; phylum Microsporidia; genus Cucumispora; species Cucumispora dikerogammari. The sequence continues at coordinate 12,459 of SBJP01000041.1, read as the reverse complement.
ATGTTTTTAACAGTAAACTATTATTATCAACTTCTACGGAGAACTGATTAATTAAAAACACAAAAAAACCTTTTTTAAACCATAATCAATTAACTCAATCGCCACGACGTTTATTTACACGCTGTTTCCGCATATCTTATACTCTTAAAAGAGAAATTATGAGTTTATTTTAGATTTTTGACTTATCTTGAATTCTTAATTTAAAATACCTAGCTTTCAATCCCAGAACGAATTTTGATGTGATAATATGATCTCTCATAAGAATATCCGTTGAGATATAAACAAAATGTGAGTTAAAATCACGTGTCACTAAACCCAAGTTTTAACTTGTGTGTAATATCAACGATCTTATTGTGTTTTTTGTTTTATAATACAAAAGTATGTAAAAAAAAAACTTTTTTAAATGCTTAAAAACACATATTTTTGTTTTTACTGATTAACTTTTTTGCTGTTATAGAGTAAAAATATTTTTTGTTGACACGATCTCTAATAAAGTTTCAATAAAATATACTTTATAAAAAAAAAGCTTTTCGTTTGTTCGGTAGTATTAAATCTGAAAAAAGTATCACATCTCAATCAAAAACACAATGCGTAATACACATCTTACATACACTTTTCTAGTACAAAGATAAGTACCGATCCAGCGTGTTATATTTTCTTGTATTTTAATTTTTGAAAAAATAAATAGTTAATATTTGTTGGTAAATAAAAAACATTTTTTTTTACAAACAAAAATACAAGACTGCGTCATAAAATCTCTCTTAGAAACATGAAATATAGAAGAAACCAGCTGTTTTTTAAGCACAGAGCAAGTTGATTACAACAACTTTTGTATTAACATTCGCTTCCAAAAATGTTCTAGCGAACTCATAAAAATGTAAGAGCCTTTCTTGCGAATAGATTTTTTTTAATATCAATATGTTAATAAATAAGTGTGTTTTTAATTAGCTTGAGTATATATAAATTATAAATAAACTTTTAAAAAAAACATATCTGTTACGAGTCTAAGTTTGTACATTGATAATTGATTAAAATTTTATATTTTTAAAAAAATGAGGTCTAATTTTTTTTTGATTATAGATAAAAAAAGCTTTTTCTCAGAGTGTATATGTCATTTTTATTTTATGAGATTAAATTTTTTTTAATTAAAAACTGTTTACATATAAAAAAAATTTTAATTAAAATAAACAACAGAAAAAAATTAATATTTTCGACAAAAAAAGTGCTTAATACGTTTCCATAAACTATTAGAGACTTGTTAGAAGCTTTTGTGTTTTTTTAAATAAATTTAAAAATATTTGGGTAAAAACAGAATAATTTAAATTGTAGACAAACTGTTTTTAACTAAATATAAATGTTTCGAAACAAAAAAGCAATACTATTTATATGCTCGATTGAAAAATTAAAAAGAAATAAGTTACATTTAATTTTAAATTTTCGAATATTCGTAGTACTAAAATACTATTATGAAAATATACGCACTTCAGGACCAAAACAAACATTATTATGAATGGCGCTTTTTAAAACCTCTATAGTTGATAAATAACACACATGTTTTCGAAATCTATATTTCGATTAACAAGAATTTAATCAAAAAAAGAACACGTCTTTTTGTAGTAGACACTCGCTAAAACAAATATTTTTTGATTTGCTCATTTATTATGTTTAAAATTTTGTTTTTATTAAACACAATGTTTAATTTAATCGGCTGTCTAGACTAAAACAAACAGTGTAAGCCATTGGAACGCATTACGATATTAAAACTAGCCTCTATAAATAACAGAAAATTAGAATGCAAAGGTGTTTGTTTATATTCAACAAACAATTTGAAAAACTAATATAAGTTCATAGAAACATTTGTCAATTTTATTAACTATGCTTATTTTCTTTATTATTTTAACAAAACACCTTTCATTCTTGATCGGTTTGGAATATTGTCTATTGAAACAGTTATTTGTGATGAAAACAAAGCAACATACTCACTCGCTTCTAATTTACTTGAATGTATTCTGAGAGATCACTAAACGTATATTTATCTTGAATTAATCACACATACAAGTTTGTTATTTCTCTTATACAAGAAGATACAAAGCGAAAAAACACTATAACTTTATATCTTAAGAAAAATCTTTCAGAGGTGTTAAGTTGAGTTTTATTTTACTCGGGCCAACTAATTAAACTATAATGTTTGGCTTCAGAAACATTTAGAAGACATAGAAGCAAATATAACGTCATTTAATTAACAGTTGAAAATGGCATCTGTGAACTTATTGGCTTTATAGGAAATATAACGAACACACGAACTAGCAACTTTGATCAGAAAAATAAAACTGATAGACTATCAGATCAAATTAGTGCTGTAAACGTAAAACTTTATGAAGTCATCGAAAAGATCAAAGAATTCTGTTATGTTTCAGAAGACGTCAAATTAAAGATAATATTTTATTTATGTGCACAAATTCGATCAATACATTTATTGCCCAGTTTTTTCGTCAATTTCAAACAATCAATAATTTTCTTGTGAAATGAAGATGTTTCTTAAAGGTAAAATATGCATATCTATAGGAAAATTGAATATTCCACTGCTTCATCGAGAAAAAATTTTGCAAGTATTTTTTAAAGAAATTGATGGATACGAAAACTCCACTTTGGATTTGTTTTCCTTATAATTGATAGCTTAAAAAACAAAACAATTGAGGCGTCAAGATACATGTCCCACGAAACAAATGTATTTAAATTAAATTCCGCAACAAATCGATTAGATATTGTAATTAGTGTACTAGAGAAAAAGTTGAGAAAAAAACAGGTAAGAGCGTTTAGTTTAATCTATATATAGAATTAACAAACGAGAAAGACATAATCCTCAAACTACAATAAAATTTAATTCTAAAATCGAAAACAATACCAACTATAAATTATTCAAATTTAACATACAAAAATAAATCAAAATCGAAATCATCGATAGAGACTAATATAAAACATAATATTATAGCTAGGAAAATTTTTTAATTTTCAGAGAGTCTTTTTCTGTAATCGACTCAAGTTTCAGAGAAGAAATAAGACAGATTCAGAGTCAAGCCAATATAGAATAACCAAACTTTAAATGGTTCACAACAGCAAAATCTAATACTCTTATCGAAAGCTACAATACAAATTGAGTCGGCAAAAACACCTTCAATTAAAAATAAAACTGAAAATTTAACTAGCTCGAAGGTGTCACAGAAAGAGTAACTTACATAGAAACAATTAAAAATCGCAAAAAATAATGATAAAGATACCTAAAATAAAAGTTCAAACTCTAACAATGCCCGCCGTAAATTTTGACATAAATTCTTTTTTCGAAATTTAACATTGAAAAAACAATATTCAATATAGAAACCAAAAGGTAAGTGATGCCAAAAACAAGATCATTTTTCCGTTCATTTGATAATTTAAATTTAGAAAAAAAGCAAGTTTTCTGAGCCCATTGGGACAGAAACAATACACGAATAAAAAGTAATAAAAACGCCGGAAACATATATCATCTGAAACAAAGCTTTACATGAAAGAAGAACGAACAGGATGTACGGAATAGAAAGCTGGAATAAAAAAAGAACGCAATTGAAGTTGGTACGAAATCTGAATTGAAAAAGAAATATTAACAAAAACATATTCGAGTTGTAAACTCAAGCAGAACTTAGTATTGAAAAAAATTAGAAAGCAACACCAACAAGGATAACAAGGCTTGTAATTAACCTAAGGACAAAGAAATTTTTCAAGCTGAGAAAAAGCAAGAAGAAAAATTAAAAAAGAAGAGAAACTATCTATTCAAAGCATTTGCAAATAATGAACAGATAATTTCAATAAAAAAATATAGAGACGACATCAGCAGAGGAATTCGACTGTATCGTCAGCAAGTAGACAGATCGAACAAGTATTACAAAACTATTAACTGATAATAAAACTAGATTAAAAAATGAAACAGCAGTGCATGTAAAAAATGTGTTTAAGTCGAAACTGGCTCTAAAAAAATGCTTATTATTTTTTCGATCGAAAAAGCAAATGACACTAGAATTTGAAACAATAGTAAGAGCAAAAACCCCAACTTGCACAACACACAAAAAAACATCGGTTTTTCAAAAAGTATCACATAGAGAATAACGCAATAAAAAAATTGACTTTTACTACAGTAAATCACAGACAATAGACTTAGATAAAACTCAAATATTATCTATTGTTGAGTCACATATAATACCCGTAGTTGAACACCGGATAACATACATAATTAAACACGGAATGTATTTTAGTTGAAACATTGTCATCATCTTTCAGTGAAACACATACAACAGCTTCAGGTAAAACGCAAATAATATCTATAATTGAAAGAGTGGCAATCCCTATAATAGAGATCTGATATTGTTTCTAGAAAAACAGAGTCAAAGTCTATATTTGAAACACAAATGACACTCAATGCGAAGCGCAAACGGCTTCGAAAGTAGTTACTCAAATGATTACTAAAGAAAACAATGAAAATATCGATAGTCGAAACTCAACTAATAAAGAATCAGAGAAAAAAAAACATGTAAGAATGATTCACTTGTCGATACATATCACAAAAATACGAACAAGACACATAAAAATTAGTATAACATGGTGTAAAGCAACAACGAAGTCAATTTCAAAAAAAAACGGAGACTATTCTCAAAACAAAAACGCAGAGAATACCAAAAATAGAAGCACTTATGATACATGGGGTGATACTTTGAGAAATTTCATGGTAAAAACGCAGATAATAGCTAATTTAAAAACAAAGACAATATCTAAAATAGAAAACCAAACAATCTGAAGCAAATCCACAGATAAAACTTAGGGTAAAAGCACAGAAAAACAAATGAGATACGCAGATAATACACAATACACTAAGGCAGAGAAGATAAAAATTAGAAACACAGACTGTTCAACAAACAGTCAGTTGCCTTTTATTTGGGCTATATCTCTTACCACAGAAAAAACCACGCTTTATGGGGTAAAAAAGTCGAACCCAGGTACAGGACCAAATACAGCACATACACAAAACGACATCCTTGTCTAAAGAGAAACATAGAGCAATATATAAAGTTGTCATTTTTCAGATAGTAAAAAAAAAATTTAAGACAAAACATTATATTGTTTCAAAAAATTCAGTACTCGCAAAAACACAGGGTGTGGTAGCATCAAAACCAAAAAGAGGGGGTGAGACAGGAGCTAATGTTGAAATTACCGGATATTTTGAATCAAAAATGTTTAAAGAGGTGAAACTAAAGTCACTTTTGTAGTGAACAATCGTCTTAACACGCGTTAGAATTCGAAACTGAAAGAGTAAAACTAGCAAAAAACTAGAAAAAAGGCTGTCGGAAAAGATTTTTCTAATCAACAATACGTATTATACATCAAAAAAGAACATAATAAACGAATTAGAGATTAAATCAGCAGAATACAAAAACATAGAGGAAGTAAGAGTAAAACAAGTTAAAATATAACAGCAGCGACTTTATAAAAAGAATAATGAAACAAAAATAGAAACGAAAAATGATAATACGAAAAGATTTATAAAGATATACTCATCGTTTGACAAATAGCGTCATTAAAAAGAAAAACGGCAAACACTTTTATCATGATGAAACACAATTTCAGTAAATGAAAGAGAAAGAAAAGACGCATCAAAGAAAAACTAAAAGAAAGACATATTTATCTCTAACTACGAAACTAGACAGATAAACTGAACAGCGGCATTGTCAAAATATCATAGATCTTTCGAAGATAGAATAGAAAACCGTACAACATTTTTTGTGATTATTGTAGAAATTATTCGTTTTATTTGTTGAGCAATAATCGTTTTCTTGATTCGTCTACAATTAATGTTTTTTTTTCAAATAGAAATAATTATTCGATCACTGACATACAGTGTTTTCCAGGCTATTTTGAAAATGTCTCATTGTTTTTTGAAAACATATTATTTATTACTTAAAAAATTTAACATAAAATATATTATTTATTTATTTAATTAATTAAATATATAGTTATTGATTTAAAGTATTATTTTTATTATAATTATATGTTTTCAAAAAACAATGAGACTTTTTCAAAATTAAATGAACCATTTTCAAAAAACAATGCGACATTTTCAAAATTGAATAAGACTTTTTCAAAAAATAATGCGACATTTTCAAAATTGAATGAGACATTTTCAAAAAACAATAAGACATTTTCAAAATAGCTCGGGAAACTCTGTAAAAAACCGGTTTGTTATAATAATTTTTCTCATGGAAAAAATTATATATTTTACGAACATAAAATATATTATTCATTCAGACTACATGAGACGAATATAAAGTAATTAAGTATACGGACGGTTTAAAATAAAAAAACACACGAGTTAGGCCTAATAAAATAAAAAACAGTCTGTTTTTATTTTTTCATATAGCGCCTGGTGTAAACTCATAAAATCAATAAAACAAAAGTCGTTGAAAATTTTTTTAATTTACCAATACGAGGTGAACAAAAAAGAATATTTACAGCTCTATGCATCAATATATGCAAAAACATTCATTAATATATGCAAAATTATCTTTAATATATGCAAAGTTATCTATAAATATATGCAAAATTTTAATTAATATATGCAAAATTATCTATAAATATATGCAAAATTATCTATAAATATATGCAAAAATATCCATCAATATATGCAAAAATATCTATAAATATATGCAAAAATATCTATTAATATATGCAAAAATATCTATTAATATATGCAGAAATATCTATTAATATATGCAAAAGTAAACATTAAAACCGTAATTAATATATAAGCTATAAATATAGAAATCTTCAACAGTATATTAAATATTTGCATCAGACAGTTTTATTACTATATTCGCTATTACATAATAAAGCATCTAGTTATATATACAAAATAGTTGTTGATGTGTTCAAAATTCTTATTTTTGTAAAATGCGTCAGAAATCATATATTAAATTTTTTTTAAAAACACAATAAATGACACATATTAAGATTATAAAACTCAGCTCGTAAAAGATACATAGAGGAGAACACTAACGAGGACACACAAGAAAGAAGAATCAGAAAAACAGTTAATATGAAAATGTTAAACAGTATTAGACAATCACTAGAGAGAGGCCGTACTACTAAAGAAATTTTAAACGACGAAAACATATCTTTAAGAACAGTATATAATTTAATAGCTAAAATTTCCGAAGATAAAAGTAACCAGAATATCATATCCGTGGCAAAAGATAGAAAATCTGGTCAAATGAAACTGTTAAAATAAAGATAGTAAACGCTCTTCAAAGTGACTGTTTCTATACACAAACAGAATTACAGATAGAATTAGAGAAGTCAAACATAATTAGAAGTCAAAGCAGCATTTCTCGTGTATTAAAAGAAATGGACTACACCAGAAAGAGGCTGGTTAAAATACCAGAAGAAAGAAATCCAACAAGAACAATTAACGCACGACAAGAATACTGCAGTGTCATAAAACATACTTCTGATAATAAATTAGGTATTTCTCGACGAGACTGGTGTTAACTTGCATCATAGTAAAAACTATGAATACTCGCTTAAAAAGAGGAAAGCCATAAAAGTAGTTAAAGGAAATTGAGACCAAAATATTAGATCTTCAGTTGTTATTAAAGACTCGGGAATAATTACATACGAAACAAAAGACGGTGCTTTTGAAAAAATGCCTTTATTGAGTTTATTAGAAACAAATTGAAATTACATTTTGAAAACAACCCAGACGATATACTTACAATGAATTACTGTGGTTTTCATCATGGAAGAGATGTGATTGCCGAACTAGAGTCCAATAACATCAATCACCAATTTCTTCCAGCGTATTCTTCACAATTGAACCCGATAGAAGAGTACTTTAGCCATTTTAAAGCGAGACTGGCCTCAAATGATCAAAGGTTCACAAATCTAAATAGGTTAAAAACACGTATAAATAATATTTTAAACACGGAGGACATTGTTTTTTAGGCTGGTTTTGAAACATGCAGCGATATATTAAAAAGGGGTTGGCCAGACAGCTTTTTTTATAATTAAAAATTTGCTTGTTTTACTTTTTTTGTTTCTATAGTGCTCATTCTTTAGATTGGCTTTGTTATATGTTTTTGCACTGTCTATCGTTTTGTATATTAAAAAACTTCCACAGAACAACATTGTAATAATCTTAATAAGTTTGCGAATTTTTGATATTTCTGCATAATCTAATAAACATTAGAAATATGGTCTAAGAAACAATTAGTTTTTATTAATGAAAATTTTTGTATATATTAATGAAAATTTTTGTATATATTAATGGGTATTTTTGCATATATTAATGAATATTTTTGCATATATTAATGCATAAAGCTGTAACAGAGCACAGAATCAAAAACAAACAACTTATAACAAATCAGTTTAATAATATTATACAAGGGCGAGAGAGATGTAAGTTGGAAACGATATTGAAAAACAATAAAACACTTTTCGATATCTTATCTTGTGATAAATAGTCTAATAAAATAAAAAATGTTCTAGATATTTTTGTTTGTTAGTTTGTATGTGTATGTAAAACTGTTAACAAGCTATATCTTTTTTCACAACGTTTTAATTTCTATATTATTAAAATCGCTTTTAGTTAATTATATGTTAGTTTTTTCTTTGTTGTTGTTATATTTTTTTTGTTGATCTTGTTTCACGACATACAAAAAACCTAAAATTTAAAACAGCAATGAATAAGAAAGAGAGTTGCGTCTTTTTATTAAATATACGATATTTAATATTATATTTTCTCTAATTTTGATTCTCTTTTTTATTAATCGAAGAAATACAGTGATAAAATATAAGCAAAATCAAAATTAAATATGTTTTTTTTGAACACGTAAATGTAAGTGGCGTCTAATGATAGTTTAAAGAAAAATGTGCCTTTTTATGCTCTTATAAATAAAAAATATGTTTGTTTTTTAGTTTTCTGTAATGTTTTTATAAAATAAATACACTATTTTTATTTCTGAGTTAGTTTAACAATAAGCTCAGTATCGAACTCTTTTAAATGCGAAACAGCTATTAGCACACAGAACAGCACGAAAAAACACTAGAGATCAGATAGCCAACTTAATTAGACTTAAATTAAAAACAAAAATAAGAGACAAACAAAAATCAACAATATAAAATGAAGCATTATGGAAATATAGAATAAAAAAAGCCTTTAATATAAAATATAGAACTTTCTTTTGGTAAATATAAAATATAAAACTTTTGTTTCATAAATATAAAATATAGAACTTTTTTTTGATAAATATAAAAAATAGAACTTTTTTTTGGTAAATATAAAATATAGAACTCTTTTTTGGTAAATATAAAATATAGAACTATTTTTAGGTAAATATAAAACATAGAGAAAGATTTTTAATTTTCAGTAAATGATCTAAATCTAGCTACTATTAATCTCCAGCTTCACATGACTTGCCAAGAAATAATGTTAATTTTTTCACTGAACGTAAAATAGAAATAAACCAAGAAAAGAATATCGTTATTTAGATCAATTACTGAAAATTAAAAAACTTTCTCTATATTTTATATTTATCAAAAAAAAAGACCTGTTTTTTATGTTTTCTATATAAAAGTTCTATATTTTATATTTATGAAAAAAAAGTTCTATATTTTATATTTACAGAAAAAAAGATCTATATTTTGTATTTACCGAAAAAAAGTTCAATTTTTATGTTTTCTCATATAAAAAACACGATCAAAAAACAAAAACGCTATAATACGCAGACAAAGTTATTTATCACAAAGAAAACTTAAAAGTTTTTGATTTCGATTTAGCATATCCTACGGCATACGTGAAATCGCGAATCACAGTAACATTTTTAATATATTTTTTAGTTTTAGACTTGGGTTTATCATTATTCCTGAGTTAACTGCTTTTTAATTAAAATAAAAAACAGCCGAAAATATAGAATGTTTGAGCTTTTATTGATATAATAACGACGCTTTAGAAAACTAACAAGATGGTTTGAAAACTAAACTATCAAATAAAAACAACTTTTGATAAATTAAACACTTTTCTTGTACATCTGTGTTTTGTGAAACTTTTAAAGTATCGTTTTTTCGAGTTGAGTTTTCTGTATATTGATTCTGAGCGAAAAAATTTTTTCACATCTTGAGCGTGTCGATAATTCTACGATTGCCAAATAGTTGACGTCGCTAAAGAATATTTTGATCTTCGATTTTAACCTGAATGTCAGAGGTTTAGATTTTTTCGATATTGAAGTTTCGTTTTTAGTTAGAATAGTTACCACTTTTCTGAATATATTAACCTAACGTCTTATCTTGGTATTGTCGCTGGAAAAAGGTAATTCAGTTGTGTCGTTTTTTTAATTATTGAATACAATATTTAAATATATTTATTGATTATATTATTAAACTGTCAAGAATTGAGAGTCGAATAAATCTGAAACTTTGTTTTTGATATTGAACTTAAATTTATTAAACCGATTTTTCTAGTTATAAGTGATAAACGAGTCACTATGACTTTGTACAAAGATTTTTTTCTTTAAAAAAACATAAATATCATTTAGAAACTTTAGAAAAATTTTTTAATAGTTGAAATTCCTAATTAACAAACTAAAACTCTTTTTTTGAGTTATAATCAAATACAATATGTGTTGAGTATCATTCTTCTTCATTTTGAGAAATAGAGCATATTTTTAATTTATATCAAGCAACGATTCTGCTTTAATTGCCAAAACGTGTTGGTCTTTTATTACTCAGTTAATATCCGAATATATAAAAACCTTCATTTGGCAATCATTTGAAATATCAAAAAAGATTTTTAAATAAAGTTACTAGATAAACAAAAAAGAAACTTTTTTTAAAAAAACTTTTACAACTTTTTTTTTCTCAATCAATAAATTTAAGTTTGCGGTTCGTTGTTTTTTAAAGAAGAGAGTATTATATAATTTGAATATAGTCTATTTTGTGTTATCAATAATAATAAGACTTTTCGTTTCTTAACTATTGATTGTTTAACTATATCATTTAAGTTCAAAAAGAATATAATTACATTCAAAGTTGAATAGTTCGTTTAAAGTGAAAATAGTCAATTAGAAAAACAAATAAGAAAATGGCAATTAAAATCAAAGAATTGAATGATCAATCAAATAGATCATTCTTATTAAAATCTAATATCAACAAGGCTATTTGCCTCACTTAGTTTTTTTATATATCGGAGATACAGCTTAAAGAAATTATCGGTTTTATCAACCTGATACACCGCGAGAAAGAGCTTTCAATAGTATCGTTTTTTATTTTCAAACGCTTAACCCGTTCTTTTCTTTATTAGGAATTCATCGTAACTTATGTTCCAACACATTCTTAACAAACCATTTAACAACAGACTACACTTTATAGATTGGTTTAGCATATGAGTGTAGCATGAAAATCGGAGAAGTATGAAAATAGAGTTTAAACTTTTAAATAGAAATTTTTTTTATATACAATTTTGTTTAAGTAGCCTCGCATGAAAATTGGGATTAAGAAAAAAGGCTAGAAATTTAATCAATTAATAAAGTAATTTTAGCTGATCTGAATATTTTTAAAAAATGTTTTCATGAAAATCAGATCAGCTAGAATCCCTTTTTGAAGTAAATAATTTTTTAGCCTTTTTTCTTAATCCAAATTTTCATGCGAAGCTACTTAAACAAAATTATATATAAAAAAAATTTTCATTTAAAAATTTTATCCCAATTTTCATGCTACATATGAGAATACTTTCCGTAATGAAAAAAACTTTTTTTAAAAACACCAATTTATTTTATTAACAACTCTTTCTAAGACAAAAAGATCTGTTAGATTGTCAATTGGAATAACAACTTTACTGATATTTGTTATATTTAATTTCTGCAAACATCTCTTAACCTTCCTTTTACAAATTATATTAAAAACGAATACCTTTTTATTTCAACGTGGATTAAACTGAGACTACCCATACAACCTATAAAATGTAAATTCGATCTTTTTTTCGGTTACACAGTTGTATATTGTGTTTTACAGCGAAACGCCTGTCCAACCTTTAAATGAAAATGTTAAAAATTGTTTGTTTAAAAAAATCGAAAGAGAGCTGAATGTTATGAAAATAGCAAAGTAATTAGACGCTCAAAGCACATTTCTAGCAATTTTAAAGTGTAATATAAATAATTAAGACCCCTTAAAATAGTCTGATTAGACGATTTTCGCTTAGACTCTCTGACAAACCCCCCCACAAGCTCTTCAATTATAACTATGAATTTATTCTCTATTCTAATTGTAATCAAAAAAATGTGTTTATCTTTAACTTTAGTACATCGATCTCACACTCCCCCCCCCCCCCCGCCCCCCCCCCCCCCCCCCCCCCCCCGTCCCTCCAACCGCTGCGACACCCGCTTTGCG
>SBJP01000040.1:0-37364 GCA_014805705.1 Cucumispora dikerogammari | reverse complement strand
AACAGAATTAATAGTGCAATAATCCACCTCAACTTCGCGTTTAATGTCTTTAATTTTCGAATTGATAGACCATTCGTAAATTATTTCTATTATTTTTTTAACGAAATCTTTAAACGAAATAAAACAGAGTTTTTTCTTATTGAATTTTCCTTTTTATCGCATTTTAATGATTTGCAACGCCACACCAGCCCATCAGAAATGTTTTTTGGTTTCAGAAACATAGACTTTATGCAACCTTTACAAAAACTATTTCCTTTCAGAAGACCAAAGTTAACTAAAAATTGGGAGTTTCCGCACACTGATTTGATTATCTCATAAAGTTCTCTTCGTATTATCATTGGTTGTTTTTTATATAAAAAGAAAAAAAGGGGAGGAACAAAACCAACTTTAGCCCACTTTTAGAAGAAATTTTGTTATTTTCCTGAAAATATAAAAGACAATTCCCATTAATATCTTGTCATTTTATAATACTAGATCGAATATTAATTGTTGTATAAAGTATGTTTTGTTTAAAATACGTTTAATATAAAATGTCTTTATTTACTTTAATAGATTAACGAAAGAGCTCTGTGCTGTTTTAATAGTTTTAAAACAACGATAGACATACAGTTTTAATTAAAACAGAGATCAATTTTTGTTTAGAGAAACACATATATGCCAAGTTCTCAAACCTGTGTTGTTTTTAACACAATTTTTTTAAATCTCTCGTAATATTTTTATACACGATCTTTCTTATAGTTTAAAACTGTACTTATGCAGAACAATTATTTAATTTCAAATAAAATACCCCAGCAAACAGATCATCTTTGTTTCGCGAAACTCGAGTCTTTTATTAAAAATAAAATCAGAAATTTTCATTTTTTTGTTCGCAGAATAATGTTTTAGTCTAGTCACTAAACAATAAATTTTAAAAACAAAATTGAATATTATAAAAAGCGAAATTATCTTGAAAAGATATACTTTAAAAACAAAAAATAAACATTAATGATGTGCTAATAAAAAAGATGTGTATAAACAAAAAAAACTGATTCATTTAAAATAAAAGATACTATAAAAATCTTACGATAATATATAAACGAACGAATTTAATTTCGTTAAGAACAACAAGAAAAAATAGAAGAGAAAGAAAAATATTAAAAAAGAAAAAACGTTTACTTAGAACATACTCAAAGAAAAAACAGTACGCAGACGAAGCCGTTATAATATATACGTCAATTCAAAAACAAAAGCGAAATATACATAAAATTTAAACTTTTATGATTCAATGTCAGCTGTTAGCTGATCAAATAACGGGTTTTACAGTTCACTTATCGTTGTACATGTATCGTAGAGTATAAATGAATGTAATAAAGATATATAGAACCACAATAACAAACACTAAATAGTGGAATGACCAAAATAAATTAAAAATTGATTAAATAACATAATATTCATAAAAAAAATTAACTACACTTATAATAAACCCCAGCTTTCACACCCCAGGCATAAAGATAGACTGGATATATCTCAAAAACGTGTACACACCTAAAAGTCTCAAACAAGAAAAAACAATTAGAAAAAATTTAAAGTTTTCCATTTTTCAAAAATTTGCAAAAAAAAACAATTTCCGAAAAACCGTGCTAGTTATATCACTTTTAACACAATTAACTAGATTATTTATCAAAAAACAACATCTTTCGTTATAAAAGATCGTTCTCATTTAAAAACATCATTTCTCCTATTTTTTGTGATAAAAGTAGTTGTTTTATCTTTAATTCAAAAAAAAAAATTATCGTTTTTTTTTAATATATTCTTTATGATTAAAATAAAATTAAAAAATCGTTTATAATTGCTTATATGTTTTAAAAAAGCTTTACTTCTTGTCAAACGGCTTTTCAAAATAATTTTATTTTGTGATAAACAGATTATAAACAATTTTAGATTTAACAAAAATATTCAGATAACATCAGCAAACTATCAAAATATGCAAAACAAGATTTTATATATTCAAATTTTTTTTGGCTTTTGACATTCGTTTTTCTTAAAGTTATATATTCAAGAAAAACACTAAGATTCTCTCAAAAAAAATACACTAATAATTAGTTTTTAAAACCTGGTTGTCAGATAAACTATCACATAGCCAGCAATAAAGCAATTATTCAAATTTTATAAACATAAACACGGGTTAAGCTTCGATTGAAATACTTAAGAAATAAAAAAAGAAAAAAAAGACTCTCAAAGCTCGCTTATTAACAAAATAGAAGTTAATTAAACAAAATCTACATTTTATATATGTAATTTAAAAACTCACGATCTTAGATAGTAGTTTTATAAATAAGCTTATTTTACTAAGATAAGAAAACCCGTGGTTTTTACTAAAATTAGTAAAAGGTGGTTTATGAGGCGCGAAAGCGGTGTTAAAAATGAAAGAACATAGTGAAAAAGCACTTATCGATTTGTTATATTTGGATTATTCATAACAAGAACTACTCAAATAATCTTTCTGAAGCATAGAGTTTTTTGTTGGCCCATGGGGGTTTTAAAACGTTTTTTAAATTTTTTTCATTTGTTTTCTTTTTTGATATGTAAATGCAATATTTGATATTTTGTATTTTTTTGTTTGTTTTCGAGAATTTTTCGATAATCTTTTTGAGTATTTTTTCTGGTTAATAATAATAATTTAGGTCATCAAACAGACACATAAGCAGCAAACAGTCTTATTCTATGTGTTTATGCTAGTTTTTTACATTTAAAAAGAAAAATAACGACCAAAAAAAGAATTTGTTTCTGTAAAACTTGTGTTAAGAAAAAGATGTTAAACACATAAAGCGACACGTTTTTGAGATCAAAACACGTAATTTTAATTACTTCCTGTGTTTGTCGATGTAGAAAAAAATTTCGCTAGTAAACGCTATACACCTAAAATTTTTTTAACGAAAGAAAAAAGCAATCAAACAAAAAACATTGTAAAAAATAACGAAAATAAAAAAACTGTTTTTTAATTAAGTAACCAGATATATTGTTTTTTTCTTTTAATAAAGCCTTCTTTTATGCTATTAAAAGAGTTTAGAGATTCTGAGTCATGAACAGAAAAATATTTCTCAAGTTTATTTATACAACCGATAGGATATTGATTTCTAAAATAAAATCTTTCATTCTGCCCGAGTCGTTTTCGTTATATAAATCTTTATTCTTTAATTTTACTTTTACGATATCATCTGTGTAATCTGAGCTCTTGTCGTCTAAGTGAGAAAATAAACTTACACTATCTTCATACTTAAAATCAGTGTTTATTTTTATTCATTATTTTGAATTTCGTTGTTTTGATTAAATGCTGTTTTAAAACTATTAAAAGCTTTTTTGAAACAATTATATATAGTATTTCTGTCAATTTTTTTCAATGATTTTACAGGAGTTAGAATAGAATCAAACATCTTAAACTCTTTTCTACTGTCTGATAATTTATATCAGATTCGAGCAAAAAACATTATCCTAAAAAATTTTTTATAGTTGTCTTTAAAAAATTCCATAGCTCTCTAGTCTAAGGGCTGGACTTCAGTGATAGTGTTCTTTGGCAGAAAAAAAAGTTCAATGTTTGAAAGTGTTCAAGTAGCAGAGATATATGTAGCATTATCTAAGAGAAACAAGATTCTTCTTTTCTAATTTGAAAACTCAAAATTTATTTTAGTCGACTATTCAACAAAAATATCTCCCAAATACGCTTTTTTTCTTAATTATATATACTACATTTTCTAAAAGATTGCTTTTTTATTCTTCCATCTTGATTTTTTTGAATTCCCGACGATTAGAGGTTTAATTATATCACCAACATAATTACAACACAGTAATAAAATTGTTCTTTTTTTATAGTTTCTCTGATATTTTTTTCGGCTGATAAAGCCAGTGCTTTTTTTACAAAGCATTTATAGAACAAGGCGGTTTCATCACAATTATATATGTCTTCATTTTTATACTCAAAGATTTTTTTCTCAAACCTTTTTTAATGATAGAAAATAGATAAGTAAAACAGGTTTTTCTTCGTCACTTAACATTCTAGATTTTATTTGTTTTTAATTTATATGCTTTAATCCACTGTATGTATATTTTAAAACCAATAATTTATAATTTGTGACCAGATGTAAAGCCTTTTGTTCTAATATATATTTGTCACAGTATGGTTAGATTTTCTTTTATTCTTAAATCAAATAAAAAAGTGTTGTTCTAAACATTCTGTCTGTCTCGAAAGTTTTGTGTTTTTTAGTATCTTTCTTGAATCTAGCTCAGTTCTGAAATTTTTTTCTTATTTTTTTTTTGCTGTAATATTTTATGTATAGAGAACTAGTTAGAAATTTGATTTCTCTTTTTAAATCTTAAAATGCACATCGAGTGTTTTACTCTTGGTATATAATTAAAGAGCGGTTTTTTTCTAGTCTGTAAGTTTTCTTAATCCCTGCGTTGTTTTTTTTGGCAGATGGGCTGCGTAAAGATTTACAAATTTAGACGGTTTAAATTGTTTTATTTTTATTGTCTATTTATAAAAAACTAAGGTTTTATTATGTTATTTTTTTATTTATATAAAATCAATTTACAACTAAGTTTTTTAGTTGTTTACAAATAAAAACTCTTTTTACGTAGTTTAATATGACAAAATAACGCTCAATATACTATATAATGTTTTTGATAATATATTTTTTTTGCGGGGTTTCGTTTTTTATTCTTTTAAAACAGGCAGCAAAAAAGTAACTGCCAAGTTCCAAATATCGCTAGAAAAAACCTCGTTAAGTTTGTAAAAACAAAAAAAGAGATACTTGCTATCTGTTTGTTTTTTTGTTAAGTAAAACTTTCGTTGAAAATAATTTTGATTGTAGTTTTAAAATTTCAAAAACGTATACGCTAATTCATAGTGATTAAAACTATGAGATAAAAAATAAAACCGTTTTCACACTTATTAAATTAACCCTTTCTACTAAAAAACAATTTTTTCGGGCCATAACTATTTAGTAAGTAATTGACAGTATAAAAAACACTTAAAAATTAAAAGTTTTAAAAAAATTTTTTAATAAAAACTGTTTATAATTTGCTACTTTTTAAACTAAAAACAAAAGTTTTTAAATATCATAAAAATCAATCTTAAGAACTCAAAAAAAATTCTTGTTTATGAATTCGATATTAACAATAAAAAAAAATTAAAAACAAAAAAAAGATTTATTAAAACGCCCCCAATTCGAAATGGTGTGCGCAGTTATGAAAAATATATTTTCTTTTTTTTTATATTAGAATTATAAAACTAGGATATCCAGGTTTTTTATGTTGGCTATATAGTCCCTAATAAGTATTTTAATTTATCTCACGTGCTTTCTATTGTTTATTTGTAGACTTATGTATTTTTTGTGACATGTCGTTTTGGGAAACGAATAAACACAGTTGAGTCCAATATATGCCTTCCAGTTATCAGTAATAATGGCAGGCTAAATATCAAGATGGTTCTTGACAACTGTGTGTGAGATTGTTTGTTTCTTATTCGAGTCAACTCAAAAAAAAACATTTGTAAACTCAACAAACTCCCCCAACAAACAAAAGAATTGCGCTTGTCTTACCTTTTTCAAACTCTCTCTTCGTTGTCGTCGTTTCGTCTGTTTCGATGATACAACCAACTTTTTCCCCTCGTTTTTTTTTTAATTTTTCTTTTTTAATTTTATTTTGACTTAAACAAAAAATAGTATTAATGGTGACATACTTTACTTGCGATTATCGCTTAATAGCTTTTAGAATTTATAGATCATTCATAAATATTTTCTATTGTTTTTTTTAAAGAAATCGCCAAACCAAATGTAATTAAATTTTTTACAAACGAAAGATCTTTTATTATACTTCAATAAGTTATAACGCGTCACATTAAATTATCAGAAATGTTTTTTCTCTTCAAAACCTAAAGCCTTCTACATTCCTTCCAAAAACTTTTAGTTTTTTAAAAACTCAAAGTTTATTAAGAATTGGAACTTTCAGCATACTGTTTTTGTAATCCCATACAGCTCACTTTTTATTACATGAGAAGTGCTTTTGTAAAAAAATAAGTGAAAACGATACATTTTTAACCAATGTTTTCAGTTTGACCTGACCTTTTTACTCTCATCAAATTAACTTTTGCTGAAAAATTTTATTTGATATCTTCTTATTGTTTCTTTAATGAAAAAAAGTCAAAAAGCCTCTGCAGAAAGTAAAAACTTTTTTATTTTTAAAAATACAGAAATAAAGTATATTTTCTATTTCGATGCATATGTAGAAAACACTAAATGTATTATAGACATGTTAATCATTTCAGTTGCGTGTTGTTTTAAAATCTTTTTTTGATAAAAAAAAATGAAAATTTTTCAAAAAACAGCTAAACTCATATAAACCTATCTTAATTTTTAGAAACACTTGATGTTTTTTATTCAGTAGAAAGAAATAATAAAAAACTTTTAGACGCAGAAAAAACAGATTTGTTTTTTTTTATTTTATTTATATGTTGCAGCAACAATAGGTACTTTAATCAATTATCAATGTTTTATAGCACTAAACACAATATTTTCTAATACCATATTTAATTTTCGTGTGTTTATTTATACTTTCTCTGATAATTTTTTAGATTTTTTATCAGAATTTTCAATATGAAACACTTTTTTTTTGCAGTTGTGGCGCTAAAAAAAACATTTTGCTTTAAATCCTTTGTTTTAAATTTCACTATGTCATACATATGCGCTGTATATCATATGTTTTATTATATAAACAGAGAAGTTATTTGTTTATTTAAATGCTTCCATTGCTTAAAAACAGTCCTCAATGCTTTATCGCAAAAATCCACACTACGTACTCATATACTTATCATAATATTTTATTATATCGGGTTTATGTATAGTAAATATGTTTTGTCTTATCAAATATTTATGAACATTTAAAAAAATATATAAAAGTAAAAAAGACCTCTTTTCGTGTCATAAAACACAAATATATTGTCTTTTCGTTTTATTGGTACCTTGTCTTTTAGTATATTTTTTTTGATTTCTCTATATATTTATACTTCATCTTTAAATACCCCAAACTTTTACTAAATAGATTAAATCTTTTTTTTAAAATTCTAAGTAATTTTAAACCTGTATAAAAAATATTCATATATAAATTATGATTTATATGTTTATATATTAGCATCAAAAAACTATAGCCACAACTACTATTTTTTTATTTTTTTTTACACACATTTTTAAAGAGTAAATGTAAACAATGCTTGAATCATAGAAGAAATATAATTCTATTTATATTTCGCCAGGTTTTTTTTGAAATACATACTTTAAAATTATATCTATTATAGTATTTTATTTGTTTTTCGTCAATATAAAGGCGTTCACAAGATCGAAAGCCACTTTAATTTTTTAATTTTGATACTTAAGTAATTTTTTTGTTTTATGATTTTTTTTTCTAACTTTCTAGTTTTATACTTCATTTTTACAAGAGACACATTGTAATGATTTCGATAAATTTTTATGAAGACATTAATTTTTTGTGCATCGAAATTTTACAGGTTGTTTGGTTTTTAGACAAGTAGTCTATTATTTTAAGTAATCGTTGTGTACACAATAAAAACTTTTTCCTATGTTTTTTTATTATTGTGTTATTCTCTTTTTTTTTATATATTTTTTCTCTCTTATTAAAACTGATTTTTGTTTTCTCTCTTATTAAAATTGATTTTTGTTTTCTCTCTTATTAAAACTGATTTTTGTTTTCTCTCTTATTAAAATTGATTTTTGTTTTCTCTTTAACTAACTGCACACTTAATCGCACAATAACAAAAACCAAATGTTTTTTTATGTCATAAATAAACAGATCACTTGTATTCTTTCACTGCATAGTAGCGGAACCAATATTTTCTTAACTCTTAATATTTATTTTTAAGCTTTGTTTTATAATACACCCCTAGATTAATATAATCTCGCATTCTTGTCAAATATATATTGTTTTTTATATGAAACTTATATCAGATGAGTGTCTTGTCATTTGTAGGCGAAAAAAGACACTAAGCGACATGTAATTGTTATGATTTTATAACGAATTTCTAATGTCACATTTATGACATTTTCGTTTCTTTAATGAAACATAAATGACACACATAATATGAAACATTAGTTTCTTTAATGAAACTTAAATGACACACATAATATGAAACATTAGTTTCTTTAATGAAACTTAAATGACACATTTATAGAGCATTTGTTTTTTAAACGAAATTATATGAAATATATTACAGTGTCCTGTATGTAAAAGACATAATAAAAAAACAAAAAAAAACGAACCCAACTTACCTTTTTATTTGATTAAAACCTTTTTCTTGCACTAGTAATATCGCATAATAAAGTTTCTTATACTGTAAACTCAACTTTTTTTTATTTTACACTTTCATCAAAGTTTCCGCGAAAAAAGAAAACCTTAAAGTTTATAAAATTCCTGTATTTCATCTATGTTAAGGTCTCAAAAAAATTATAAAAAAAACCTTTACCTCATTTTTATATATACTTCACACGGCCATAATAAAAACACTCAAATGAACTTCTTCATTCTCAAACAAAAAATTAATTACACCATCTTCACCAACAAAAACTCTTGAAGTTTCAAAAATATTTAACAATTTACAAATATACTTAAAATCAGCGATTTTAAATACAAATTCTCTCTTTCCTTCACCAGAACCTTCTACTTGAACTTCCACTTGAATTCCATTAGATTTCAATTTTAAAAGATTTAATTCATAATCAACTAAACACTCAACAAATTTATTAAAGTCATCAAAATTCAATAATTTGTAAATAATAAAATGAGAATTAGAATTAAATTGAATATCTTCTAATTTCCCAATTTCAATTCTACATTCTTTAGTCAATTCGTAATTATTTGTTATTACAATTGATTTTATTGTTTTTTTTTTAAATATAATTTTTTGGTCTCCAAATTGTAAAATATTTCTACAAAAATATGTGTTTTTAATAAATAGTTTTGGTAAAGTAAGTTTTATAAATATTGTTTCTGTATCGTTTTTTTGATGTATTTTAAAAATTCCTTTCATAAAAATTAAGTTGTTAAATGGAAGTGAAGTAACTAATATTTGTGATATAGAATCTTGTATTTCTATTATTTCGTGCATGGGGATGAAAGGAGTTTTTTGATTGTTTATTTTTTTCTGTATTTGTTTCTGTAAAGTAAAGTATGGCTGGCTATAAATTGAAAAAAAATTTTGTTTTTTTTTTTGAACGTTTTTTTTAATTAAAAAAAAAAAGATTTAAAACTAAAAGTTACAATAAAATTTTCGGTTTTTTTGAGCTATACCAGTGAAGAGGTTTATAATTTTACTGTATTTTACGTGTTTTTAAATGTTTTAGATATTAAATACAACAGTTTGTTAATAATATAGTGTGTAGCGTATAAAAAAATGTGAGTGTTATATATTTAAAGATTACTTTATATATTTCAACACTATACACTTAGTCAGTTAGTTACATCCACGACTGTATACATTCATGGTTTTTTTTCGTCCGTTTTTGAAAAACTGTCGCACTATCTCAATTTACTACACCAGATAAAAATAGTTCTTACATTCAAATTACACTAAAACAATTCACTTATATTTTTTATTATTTATTTTCAAAATCTAAAATAAAGAGTTCTAAGATCAGTAACGGCGTTTCAATTAATGAATTAAAGAAAGTCTTTTTCAGCGGATATTTTATTTAAAAACACAGAAAAAAGGTACTGTGTTTATTATCAGCCACATAACAACCCAAACAGTAAGTAGTCAGCACCCTATAAAAAAGAAAAACTTTTACTCATACCTGACGATAGCTTTAATCTCATCTATTATCTCAAAACCAACCACAGCTGTTAATAAATTAATATATAATAAAACAAATACACAAAAAACAAGCCTTCAATAAACAAGTCTTATCTTACCCTACCTTATCTTATCCTAGCCCACTTTACTTTACCTTACTTCTCTTACCTACTCTACTCCTAAAATCAAAATATAAAAAAACACCTTTATGGAATATAAACCAAAAACTCACCATCAATTTTACCGACTCCTTTACTTATAGCCATTTCTACTAAATCCTTATCAAGAATATTTAAATTTATTTTCTTAACTTTCTTTAAATTATTAACAAATAAATAAATTCCATCCTTAACCTCTCCTTCAATAAACCTTATATCCAAGGTCTTACATTTTTCACTATTATTAGATAAAATTAAAAAAGCTCTATTCTTAATAAAAGTAAGTAAAGTGTCTTTTAGACCAAATAAACGTTTATCATATTTTATGCTATTAGATGAAATTTTGTTATTATTTATAATAGAAAAATTGTTAATTATTTCCTTAAGTAAATTGTATTGATAAAAAGTTAAGGTTATATTATAATTTAATATATTTATTTTTAAGTAACTATATTGTGAAATCAAAAATAGTGATTTAAAATAACTGAAATCATTTATGCTATTATTTTTATTTATGCCATTACTTTTATTTATGCTATTATTTTTATTTATGCCATTATTTTTATTTATGCTATTGTTTTCTGTATATTTAAAATAAGCTTCCTTAGTTATTAAATCACTTAAAGTAACTTCATTCAATTGTTTAAGTTCTTTTATTTTATCCAAATTTATATTATTCGTATTATTTCTACCATTTGTATTATTTATATCATTTAAACTAATCGGGTTTAAATAATCTAATGTTATAAAATACTTACTTGACTTTATATTATTATAGACTTTAATATATTTTTCTTTATTAGTATTATTTAATAAATAGAATTTCATACTATAATTTGTATTTATATTATAATTTATATTATTATAGAAAAAATATATAAGCCTCATAATTAAATAAGTTATTAAAGTTGTTTGAGATATTTCTTTTTTAAATAAATAAAGTTTTTCTTCATTTAAATTAAGTAAATAATTTTGTGACGGTCGAAATTTTAAATTTAAACTTAAAGGGTTCGTCTTTTTTTCTTTAGTATTGCTTAGTAATTTATATATTTCAGGAATGTTGTTGAATTTGGTGTAGAAATTAATGAAACGGTTTTTATTATCAGGCGCGTTATCGAATGATAATAAGTTCGGAGTCTTTATACCTGATTTATCAGATATAGACAGCGCGACTGAATCTTCCTTATTATTACCTGAGTTATCGGGTAATAATAAAGAAGGTGAAAGAATATCATCCCTATTTATAGCGAAGGATTCTACTGATGAATTAATATCAGCCGCGACTGAGGCTGATAAGTCGTCTGCTTCTCTTGTATGTGCGCTAGCAGATATAAGAGAAGAAGATTTTTTATCAGCCGAGGGCGAAGAGCGAGTGGGTATGTAATCTTTATCTGTTTTATTACCACATATCGAGGGCTCGTCTGACCTAGCTAAAGCTGCCATAGATGAAGGGCTGTTAGGTGGGCAATCTATACCAGCTAATCCACTATCAGATAAAGTATCATTCATATAAAATACACAGGATCCAGATTTTAAATCCCCAATAACCTTATTATTAAAACCAACAAACTCACCACATAAACACAAAAAACTAAACCTACAAACCTTAACCTCATTATATTTAAACAACAAATTATACACACCATCTTCATCCTTTATATTTTTACTATTACAAGTAATATTACAATCATCCACCACCTCACTATTATTACTATTAATATAAAAATTAGTTATTTCATTTAAATCTCTTAACTCCACCAAATTAACCAACAAATAATCCAAATAAATAGAACTAAACTTAACATAAAGTTCCATAAATTCTTTAATGCTCCAATCAATATTTTTTAAAATATTTATTATATTATTATATAAGTCATTTAAGTCTAATGTATTATTTATAGACCTGACATAAGAAAATAATAAGTTTATTGTTTCGTATTTTCTTATATTGTTTATATTATAATTCTTTTTAATAATTTTGTAGTCATATTTTGGTTCAATTTTATTTATTTCCATACTTTCTTTATTTGTTAAGCTTACATTTAAATCAGAATCTCTATTAAAAATTGAATTAATGTTCTCAAATGAAATATATTTGTTTTTATTATTATTAACATAAATTATGCAATTGTGCATACATGCATTTATGCACTCAATGCAAACATGCAAGTTCTTGTTTATAATGCAATTTAATTCTTTAATAAAATCATTTTCCTTATTTGATTTAAATATAGCGATTGTTAATTTTATTATATTATCATATTTATTATTAAAAATATTGGCTGGGCAAAGAATGTTTTCACTATTTTTATTATTATAAACCAATTCACTTAAACTGACATTTTTATCATTTACACATAAATATACTTTTTCTATATTAAATAAACAAAATAGTATGTCCTTAATTATATTAAATTTCTTGCTCCACTCAGCTTCTAAATCAATAAATTGGTATTCAAAGGCTTTATTTAAACGAGTTAATTTACTTAAGATTGTTGTTTTTATTAATAAGGTTTTGTATTCTGTTTGGTGTAATTGTAAAATGTTTGTTAAGAATGTTTTTATATTGTTTTTGTTTTCTATTTTATTATTATTTTTGTTTGTTATTTTATTTGTTAATGTAGTTGTGTTTTGTTTAATGTTTGACTGGGATAAGGTTGATAAGTTCTCCATATCCCGTATGTCTGCGCTAGCAGATATAGGCGATAACGAAGCTTTATCAGCCAAAGAAAAAGATGAGCGGGAAGGCGAGCTTTCTATACCAGATTCATCAGCTGGAGACAGCGCGACTGAGCCAGATAAACCTGGCGAAAGAGGGGGTGAGTGAGTGGCGGAAGAGAAGGTTTTAATATATCCACCAGATATATCAGACAGAGAGTCCGAGACAGCTCCAGTTGAAACTTTCGAAGAAAGTGAACAGTTGAGTGAAGAATCTGAAACGCAATTGCTACTATCTATATCACTAAGACAAGAATCAATTAACCTATAAAGTTCCTCTTTAATTATATTTTCAACATGTTTTAACGATAAATTAGTTTCATTATGAAGAGTAGCCATTAATGGATAACACAAAGTACACTCCACTATATTCTTACTATAATTACTATTATAATTAATAAAAATATGAAGACTGTGAAATTGGGATATTAGTTTCTTAAATATTTTAATGTAAATTTCACTAAGTGTTTCATTAAAATAGAAATTTAATTTTGTTGGTGTAGTTGTAAGTATTTCGTTTATTAACTCGGTGCCGTAAATCTTTTTGGATAAAAGAAAGTTTTGGATTGTTGGAGTGTGAGAAGAAAGGTGAGATGGGGAGTGGGGAGACATGTAGGAAGGGTGTGATGACATGGGATGTAAATGTTCTTTTTATTATTATATATTAATTTTTTTTA
Source organism: Cucumispora dikerogammari (assembly GCA_014805705.1). NCBI lineage: Eukaryota > Fungi > Microsporidia > Cucumispora > Cucumispora dikerogammari. The sequence continues at coordinate 23,976 of SBJP01000040.1, read as the reverse complement.
TATTATTCTATTATTATTTTATATTATACTATAATGTAGAGTGGAAGAAATGTCAGTGGTTCTTTATAGTTGTAACTGTTTTGTGTGTATAGACAGCGCTTTTGAGTTTGTATAAGCGTGCGATAAAGTTGTTGATTAGTAGGTAGGTTGTTAGATAAAAACGTGATTGTGTTAATAGAAAAAGTTAGAAGTGTAAAAGTACAATAATTTTAATAAATTAATAGTTAAAATAAAAAAATTTCTTCAAAAAATAAAAATTATCTATAAAATAAAGAATTTTTTAATTCAATTCACTTAAACTCTAACTATGTTTAGGGTTTTCGACTTCTATCATAACGATACAACATTTTAAATTTGCTATCAAATATTTTTATACTTAAACAAAAGTCGGCCTGTTGTTTGTAAAAAAACTGCTAATGAAATTTTAAAATATATGATTTTTATATATAAAATAATACGTGAAAATCGTTCGTTATTCTGTTTAATTCTGCTGCAATATTCTGTAAAATTTTTTTTTGTCTAATTTTTTTATATATTTTAATAATTAACACACGCCAAACGTCTCCTTTCACGCCAAAAACCACACCCTAATATATTTTTATTATAGTAAATTTATTATAATTTTACTAATAATTGTTTCGTTTCGTTCGTTCGTTAGTTCGTTTTGTTTCGTTTCGTTTTGTTATTTGTAGAATATACATAGTAACATTATAGCCACGTAGCCGAGCTTGTATCATACATAGTAGAAATCTATAGGAGGCAGCGCAATTTCGGTAGAGAATCTTTTTTTATTTAAATAGTTAATTCTTTAAGCAGTAGGGTGATGGGGAGAAGTGTTTGGCGTGTAACAATTAATTTTATATATCTTTTGTTAAAATTTATATGTTTTTTCTTGGTTGTTTTTACCGTTATTACGTTAAATAAATAAAGTGTTTACTTGTTATCTTGAGATGATGAGTACTATTATGTGGGAAAAATGATTTTTGTTCGACTTGTTTTTTGCATCAGTATTTGTTTTTAGTTAAAAACGAAACAAACATAACTTTTTTTTAAAAACAAGTCGATTAAATTAGAAGCACGTTTAGCTGTAATAAGTTTTAAAAATGTAGTGATGCATTTTATTTTACAAAAAAAAATAAAAATAGTATGTTCTAATCGAATTTCAATAAAAGAGTTTTTCTGTATTTTTTTTCTTGTGTTGTGTTTGGATGTCGTATATTAGAACATAGCCCTTTTTAACAAGCGTATTACAAGCGTTTTATTGAAGTGATAACCCTCAAGACATGACATCTTTTTTTTAATTTCTGATTAATTTTCTGCTCTAAAATAACCCTGTCACTCACAACTAATATAATTAATTTTATCGTACAACTTAGACTCGCCAATCAGTTTTTGCATAATTAGCTAACTGTTTTCTTACTCGTTGTATTTAAAAAAGCACATTGTGGTACTTTCAATTAAAGTTTATATGATAGATCGTTCCTTTAAAAACAGTGAAAAAAGACGTCAGTTACTTTGTGTTTGAAAATGTAGTACTTAAAAACAATATTGTCTATTGCGAACACCCAGTTTTTATTATCTTGACTAAAAAGCTTTCTTATGCAAGCTTTCAACGTTTTATTAAATTGATTAATCTGTCTTAAACTTTGTGGACTATACAGAGCTGCATGGACAGCATAAGCTTGAATTTTACATGCAATATATTTTTGTTCTGCGTTGAATGTAAATTATATTCTGTTATCCGAATGAAAAGATTTTCACGTATCTTCTCTTTTGTGTAATTTTTTTAAATTGTTTAAAAAGTTTTTCTGACTTTGTTTAAAAAAGCGTGCTTTAAGTAAACTTTAAAAAATTATTTATTATTGTACAAACGTACTTGTTTTTGTTATTCATACTTGAGTATTGTGATAGATCTATCGTGTCAACGATTTGACGTTTGCGTGTGTAATTTAAATAATAGATGTTATCGGGTAAAGTTTGTGTAAGACTGGGTTTTCTTCTGCACGATATACACGAATCAACACAGGCAGTTATACGTTAAGGACCAGTTTCTACAGGTAATACTGGACCTCGCATTAAAGTGTGCTTCCGGGATGAACGAATAAATAAAAATTATCACAAACAACTTCTATTAGATTATGTCTGAAATCACAAAAAAAAAAATATTTCTTTTCTTTTATGCAACAATTTAAAATATTTTACACATACGTAAAACACACAGCTTTTTTTTTAAAACAAAAAAAAAGCCGTAGAACTGAAGCTGTTGTATATAACTGACTAACAGGTAAACAATCAAGTGTGTTCTTCTGTAGTTATTTTCGATCCGCTTGACATGATATTTTATTTTTATAAATTCTAAAAAATTATATAATTTATAACAAATGGTTTATAAAAGTAAAAAACATTTAAACAAAACCTTAAATTAATAAAACTTTTTAAAAAATTATTTTTTATTTTCTCATTGTTAAAATCATGTATTTTTATGTTTTTATTATTAGACGAACGTCAGATTTTGTGTTAAGTTATTTTAAAACAAAAATGCAAAAAGCATTTAAAAAAACTTAACACAAAAACTAACGTTTTGATCACTAAACAATGAAGGCTAGAAAGAATATGTCTACTATAACATCTTGACACAAATTACACTAATCGCAATTATAACGCTATAATAAGCAATTATGTGATCTAACAAATCAATATATTTCTACATTTTAAGGAACAAATGCTGTTTTGTATATATTGAATTGAAAAAAAAATTTTCCTTATTTTTAATAAAACTATTATATATTATTCTTTTACAGAATAATATGAATGTTTTTTCGTATTTTCAATTATATGAATATTTTTTAATATTTTTCATTTTTTAATTATTTTTCTTTTTCAATTATATAAATATTTTTCTATAATATGGGATAATACATAAAGTGTTATATGATAAATGAAATAAAAAAAAGAGCTATTTTTTGAATAAAGTCAGAAAAAAGCTATTTTCTAATAAAAATAAAAAAGCGTTGTTTTGTAAATAAATCAAAAAAAATGTGCAGCTTTGGGAATCGTTTTTTTATTTTATTTGGTCTATTATTTAATTCAAACTTTATATAAAATAAATTATATTCTTATATAACTCTGTAATAAGAAAAGACTAGCCCCCCTCTTCAGAAAAAGCGGTTTTTTGTGTCTCTTTTGGTTAATTAGTAAAAAAATTTGCATTTATGAAAGTTTCCCTATTTAATTAAAAAAACAGACAAGTTTTTCTTCAAAATCAGCTGTGTTCTAAAAACTATAATATAACAAAGCGAAGATAGCGCTTTTTCTTCATTCTTAATTTCATGTTATTTACTTTTTTTCATAAATCCTTTTTTTCTTGGTGTAAAGTCTTACCTTTTTGATTATCGTAAACACAATATTGTTTATTCCGAAACGTCACCAATCTAAAATTATTATATTATTTCAGTATTTGGAGCAATGTGATTGAGATTGACATACGTTTGATATGTTTTAAAAAAACAGAGAAAAGCATCGCTTTTTATTCGACAAAAACAAACATTAGAATTTATTGGTGTCTGTGACTCGACGCTATAAAAATAAAAATTCTTACTTATATGCCATTGAGAATGCTTAAAAGCGTCATTTATGATTGCGTTTCTACAAGTATTTCAGTTTACCATCCACCGCCTTATTGCCAACAGCTATTTTATTGATAAATAAATCAAGTGTATGTTTGATATTTTTTTTTCGTTTACTATAAATAAAACTTCACTTTTAGTAGTTTTTTTTTGTTTTATAAAGTTTGAATTTATGTATAAGTATATAAAGAAACATAAGGTTTTTAAGGCTCGTTTTTATAAACATTTAAAAAAAAACCTAAACGATTTTTTTATTAAAATTATTATTGAAATTATCTATGAATTTTTCTTTTATTTAACTCGGGAATGCTTTATAGACAATTGTTAAAGGTATTAACAGAAGACTTTAGTTACTCAAATTTTCAAAAAATACAATATTTATGTGGAATGACTCCAACGCAGCTAACTTACGATTGTTTTTAAAGTAAATATACACTACAAAATATGAAATCGTTTATAAATGTCAATTTAAAATTGCGTCTCTTTAATTTACTTGTAGATGACGGCAGTTATATTGCGATCAAGCTATGTTATGAAGTTAATTATAAAAAACGTTTTTTACTATATAAAACAATAGAACGAAAACAACAATTTTTTTTGTAATTTCATCAGAAAAGATAGTCAATACATGGTTGTTCTCAAATAAACGTTTTGTATTACAAAGTATCATAACCCTTTGTGAATACAATGTTTTTTGTATTAACGCTATAATGCGTTTACTTTTTTGTGTAAAGAAAGTGTTAAAAGAAATTTAAAATACCAAAATAAATTTACAAACATAAGTTGTTTTTTACTCGAATCTGATCCTTAGTTAATTATTTTATTACTCAATTTCTACTGTCGTAAGAGTATCTCCTTCTTGTTTTAACCTGAATTGTTTTGTATATACAATAACCTTTTTAGGATATGCAACACTATCGTTTATTCTAGTAGATTCCACATGCACTACTAATCTAAAGACATAATTTTCAATTTTTGAATCATCGTCTTTTAATAAAGACGTGAATATTTCGACTTCTTTTTTTAGTTTGCTTTCTGTGGTAATAGAGCTTGGGTTAAGAGATTTTAATTTTACTTTATAATCTATCCAAATCGGCTGACTTTCTTCCCGGGCATCAGCAACAAAAGCCTCAACTTCAAATTTATCCACAATTGCCGAAGAAAGTATCGGCAACAGGGGTTTCATACTCGTATCATACCCACATCGAAGACATGGTTTGTTGTGTGCAGCGTCGGTTTCCCAGCGTTCAATCACAGGCAATGAAATTTTAACATGATATTCCGAAAAACCAAAAACTCGAAACATAAACTCGAACGACAAACCACCTTTAGTTAAACACCTACTTGAAAACGCTGCTATATCTAATCTTGTTGAATTGATATTAGGTGGCTCGGTCACCGTGGTTGTTATTGTAGGTTGCTTGGTTATATGATATTCGTTCGATTCAGTAAGTATCTCTGGAAGTTTAGTAATGAAAATCAGCATGATGTCGTTTTTTTACCGATGTCTAATTTATAGTCGAAAAAAACTGTCCTGTCTTCATTTTCCTGAATAGGAATAGACTAATTAATTAAAAATGGAATTTTTTGTAAACATTTTCTTTATTATTTGTCGTTAATTTGTATTATAAGCTGCTATTATGCTGTTGTTTATAAATAATAAATTCCTGTTAATTAAATATTATATAGCTGTAGTTGAAATAAAAAAAAAACAAACGAAAGCTGTGTTATATTGGTTTACGAAAATCAAGTCTAAAAAAGAAATATGGATTTCTGAGTAAAAATATTTATATTTCTTTTCGGTAAATTGGGTGATTAGTTTTTAATCGAAATTTAGCTACATGAATTTTTTCTAAAATCGCTTTATGAAAATATTATTTCCTTTTTTAATTAAAATTCGATGTTTATATATTTTTTAAACATAGTTTCTTTAAATATATTTTGTAGCACTATTTCGGTAAATTAACAGCTACTGTGTTTTTTTAAGAAAAATCAAATATTTTGCTTTTTCTGTAGGCGAAGTGGTTTAGTGTTAAAAATACTTTAAATAAACACGATTTATTTTTTTTTTCAAACCACTAAATAAATCGAACTTCACTCTGTTTGATATTTTTTTACTTCTTTATAAGAATTAATATTATTTTTTTGTTGTCCTTTATATCGTTTTCTAAAATGGTTATCCGTATATTAAATTTAATAAGATATATAACTTTAAAATGCAAATAAAATACGTTAAAGAGTGCTATTTGAAGATAAATTTTTTATCATTGTTTCTCAAAAAACAATTGATATTAGAGCATCTATAAGCTCAACAGGATTATAATGATTACTGTTTGTTGCCGTGATTGCATATATGACAAATCCGAAAAATTCAGATCTTTTATCTTGAAATTATTATGGTCTATTTAAAAAAAAACACAATAAAACTTTAAAAGTAATAGAATGCTGAGTGAAAGCGAACAAATAAAATATAGCACATCATTAAACAATTTACGCGAATAAGATGTTATTAAAAAGAAAAAGTAAAAAACATTTTAAGACATTTAATATCGTGAATGTGAAATTTTTTTTGTTTCTTTCGATTTAGAAAAACTTTGCCGTTTACTCTTTTTTTTGATAAAAATAGCAAGATCGTTTAAAGCTTTTTGATGATGAGAATCTTTATTTTCAAACGATTAAAAATTTTAGCACAAAACTTTTATTTTGAAGAAAACACATCAATTATAGAACACCTTCGCATATAAGAAACGGTTGCATGTTTTTTTTTAAAAATATTTATTTAAAACATTGATGTCAAGTTGAGACCCCGAGAGTGAGAGTATTTCTATAAGTTACTCTGTGTTTTTCGTAAAAACTTAAACTTTCAATTATAGTATATAATGATGAAAAAGAAACTATATAATGAAACGACAGTGAATCTTTATCTTTATAAAGTCGCGCTTTTTCGATGAACAAATAGATTTAGCACCAAAATTTATAAAAATTAAGTGTTTCTTTGCCATGTTATATCGTGTTAAAAAAACAAAAAAAAAGTTAAAGTTTTGAGCAAATTGCCAAAATATGTCTATAAAAATTTCGTGTAATGTCACAATGAGAATATTAAAAATATATTATATGTCTAATTTATACTTTTTTTTTAAAAAGTTTTATTGTCGAAATTGTGATTTTTATAAAAATGCATTAATATCGATAAATTAATTTTGATAAAAATAGATGTGTTAAAAAACAAAAGCTGTTGTCTTTTGTGTTTTTTTATATTTTAAATATTGTTTAGAATGTTAAATAGATCAAAGATACAAAAACAACAGAATGTTGAGATTAAATTTAAGATAAAACAGATAAAAAATTGTTTAAATTAGTCCTTATTGCGAAGCCGAGTAATAAAAAATCAAAATTTATGAGATTATTTAAACGTAGATGGGTTTCTGTTTCAACTGAAGATGAAAACTATATCGGTATTGTAAAAAAGTAAACTTTAAAACTTATTTTAAAACGGCTTCGTTTACTTGAATCATGAAATAGCAGTGTTGACTTTGATACAAAATTATGACGAAATATAGAAAATATATTTAAGAAACAATAAAAAACTAGAGCTCGAGACACTAGTGAAAGCCCGTGAAGTATAATTAATGAGAATTACACAGAAAAATACAAGCGATATGTTCGTGTCTGGAATCTAAATCTAATTATAAAAATGTTTCGAAGCAAGGTATGTGAATATTTCAAGAAACATAAATAGAATTTACCAAACTGATAAACTGTAGTATATGAAAGTGAATATAAGAAGCGAAAAAATTCTATCAATATGAACTCGGTCTGTAAGATTACGAAAATGATAATATTTTGTTTTTTTTACTTTAAGTTCGGTTTTTGATTTATTGACAAATCTATAAACGTCTAGTAAACGTAACATTTAAAACAACGTGAATACATTTTATTAGCTTTTTCTAAAATAGATATCGTTAATCATGATGTTTTTTTTCTTGAGATTTTGCACCGATTATTAATAAAACACACATCACATGTGTGAAAATGTGAGAACGTTTGTCGATTTATTTTCTGAAATGAATTCTTCTAATATTATCAGTGATCGTGAGAAGGTTTCGTTGAAGTTTATAAAAACATATTTTCCAAAGACTCGATATCAAGGCTGTTCTTTTCATTTAACCAAAAACATCTTTTCAAAAGAAAGCGACGTGATTTAAAAAGGCTGTACAGCACTGTTGATTTTAAAACGACAAATAAAAATACTAACTGTTTTAGTCTATCTGGCGATAAGCGAAATAGGAAAGGTTTATCATCAATTGTATTTTCTAGAAGAGTTATTTATTGAATCAAAAATAATATACGATTATTTTTATGAAACTTATATAAGCGACAACAACACACATAAAATCTGGATCTAAATATGGAACGTTGAAAACTAAAATTCAATGACGATTTAGTTACACTCAAAACCAATAATTCTGTAGGAAGCTGACATAACGCCTTTAAAAAGAATTTTTCTTACATTAATAAATTCTTTTATAATTTTGTCTTTATATTTAGTAGAGAAATGAAAAATATTTTCATAAAAAGAGTTCGGTCGAATTCAGCGAGAAATTTTCAATTTCGCGAGAATATTCTTGTTTAAATGAAATAATAATTAATATAATTAGAATAAAGGAAGAGGTTTCTCTCACCACGTTTCTTAATAAACCTTTTATGTTATTAATCATTGAAAACATTTTTTTTTTTTTTGACAACAACTTTAATCATGCTTTTTTCTCGTGGTAAAGATTTTTTGTTTTTATAATTTAATTTTTTTTTTATATTTGAAGAGTAGTTTTAAACTTTACATACGATTTTTATTTTAGAAATTTCATTTTCTTCGTCAAAAAAACACATAATTTTTTAAATAAAAACTTTTATATTATATTTTTTTAAATAGTTGTTATTTTAATATTATATAGATCTGTTATTTTATTTCGACCTGTGTTTTTTTATAAGCTTATTTGGCTTATGTTTTTTTTTTGAGTATTTTGTTTATGATATTATCATATTTAATGATAACCTTTTTTATGTGTTCAATTTTTTGATATTATGTTATTTTTGATATTATGTCACTTTTTACAATATGAACATTTTTGACATTATGGCTCTGTTGACATTATGAACTCAAACTGTTTTATCTTACTTGATAGACTGAGTTGATTTTCAGCAATATCACATTTTTTCATAAACGACAAGCTATGTAGAAATGATATACTGTTAAATAATTTAAATAGAAATAACTTTTACACGCAAAAACCTTTCCTCTTGTCAAAAAACCCTTCGCTCTATGTTTTTATTATATTTTTACTAATAAATGTTTTTTCGTTTTGTTCGTTTTTTTTATTTGTAAAATATATATACCAACATTATAGCCACATTGTCGAGATTTATCTTATATAGTAGTAATCTATCGGTGGCTGCTCAATTTCGAGAAGAATGTTTTTTTTATTTATTTAATATAGTTAATTATTTAAGAATAATATAGCTCTGTGGCGTGTAACAATAATTAATCGATATATCGACAACAAATATTTTAGGGAAAGTTTATTATAAAAGACTGTCGTTTTGAAAAATGATTCTAAATCTGCAGCTAAAGAAAACCAGAACTTAAAAAACAACTCCTCATACAACCAATCAACACTCTTTAAAAATATCAACAATACACGCAAAAGTTGACAAAAAATCTATAAAACGTATTTACACATCTACCTTGCTTTTTAAGAGCTTCAATCTTTAATTATAAAAAAGTTTTTTTAAATCAAAAATATAGAAAAACAGATAAAAAAATTAAATAAAAAAGTTTGTTTATTGCGTCGATTATGCATGTAACTGATGTTATTTTTGATCCCCGTAATAGTGCTTGATTCAGCAAATATAGAAATTATAAAATATTTTTTCACATTTCTTTCAAAAGTCGTTTGTTCTTGTGTTTTTTCATTTCCTATAACATAAAGAACAACAGTGTCGAGTCAGAGCGATTGATTCTGCGTGCAGTTGTTTCTCATAATCGGAACATCTACTTCTACGTTGATTATTTCGTTTTTCCTCTCTTATTCTTTTTGTAAGATGTTTCCTGTTTGCTTCTCTACAATATTTACGTTTTATAACGACAAACTGTTCCACTCTTCGTTTTGTTTGTTTTTGTTTTCTCTTCTTGTACTATCTATGCTGATTTTGTAAACTGATTCGAATTGAACTTTTTTGTCATTCTATAAATAAACGTACTTAAGAATAAATTAAAGTATAGTCTTACGAAAGATGTCTTTTTCTGGCTTTGTAGATCGATTATATGTGCGTTGCACTGTATATATTTAAAATACATGGTTTTAGTTTGAAGGATTGCTTACCGCTTCGTCAGTTTGTGTCGTAATAGCTGATCTTTTGAACCAAAAAACATAAATCTCTCATATTGTAGTTGCACCCGTCAGTGTATTTTGGTGTTTTTATTTTTTCTAAAATTTTGTAATTAGCGTCACGTAATATTATTGAAAAACCGGTATTTTTAAATATATTAAACCTAATCTATGGATGTCAATAATAAGATTAAATATTTTCGGGTTTGAGGTAGTATAGTGTCGATAACACTGTCTTAATTAAAACAAACTGGCCTTTCATGAATTCGGACTGTGCATAAATATTAAATTTTTACGCAAACTCTTTCGGTTTATTCTACACGTTTCCGCCACGAAAATTTTATAGCGACAGCGCTTTTCACGTTGATTAGTGTTGTATTAAAATTGTCCAAGTACAGACAACGATCAAAGTCCTTTATCCTCAGAGTAATATTTGTCATGATTTAATCTACAAACATAGTTTTACTCGTGATAAAATTGTTTTGTGCGCGTATCTATTGACTGAGGCACAGATTCATAAGTTTTCTTTTACATTTATTTGAATTGGTTTTATTATATAAAGAACAGAGAATCTTCTCTTGTAAGCAATGGTAGATTCATCTTTGCTAAGATTTTTATTCAAAGCGGGTTTTTTTTAATATCTTATTGACAAATAAAAAAGTTTTTTTGTTTTTTCTTATGACTTTTTTGTTGTGTATTCATTTATATGTGTGTCGTTAAAGTCAAAAGTTTTCTAAAAAAAAATCTTAGATGAGACAATTTATTATACACATAATTTTTTCTTAAATCTTCACAGTTAAATGCATTCAACATCTAATAGTTTTTAAAGTTTGAGAGCGAATATAATTAATTGTAATAAATTAAACTAATAGAGAGTAAACATTGTTTATGTATTCCTAACATAACTTGTTGTTTGTCGTTCTGTGCCTACACTTGTACACTTTTGTTGTTTTTTCTATGAATGTAGTCTGTTTTTTGTACTTAAAAAAACCATCAGTTGTTTTTTCAATTGTATTAAGTGGACTATTGATTTTGATTCGAAGATTTAACTACTCTTTTTCTTTTATTTTAAATATGTCCATCTTACTAAGTCGCCGATTTTTGAAAAGTTTTTTTATATTCTGAATCTATGTCAGAAGAAAAAAGTCGTTTTAAATAAATTTTTTTGTTTTATATTCATTATTGGTTGATATGATATCTTTCTTGTCCCTTTTGGTATCGTGTTTGGCTTTCTTATAATATATATACTAAATAGTTTTTTATTGCAAACACATATGTATTAAAATCTATTTTTTATTTAAAATGTAATACATATATGTATAAGAATGCTTTTTTTCAATTTGCTGCATATATGTATCAAAACTTTTTGTCTTTTTTTTATTTTAATACATATACAGTATGTCAAAAAAAGGACATCTATTTTTTACGATTTTATGTATAAACACGAGACTTAATAAAATAATTCTTTAATATTCAGTTTAGTCAATAAAAACTACACACTAAAACTGATAGCTCGCTCGTTCACGTGTTATAAAACGTTTTTTTTAAAAAATTCTAAAGAAAAATGTCAAAAAAAAGAACACTTAATAAAGTTTATTAAAAACAAACGCTAAAAAAAATATTTCTATATTTTTTTCTTTAACGTAGCTCTCATAGGTCCGAGTGCATCAGCGGGAAAATCACAAGCGATAATCGAACTCTACAAGCGAGGTAAATCGATCAAGGATATTTCCAAATTATTGAGTGTTCCACGATCAACCGTCGGTAGAACCGTTTTAAAACAATAGCCAAGCGATTCTTTAGTAAGAAAACATGATTCTGATAGACCAAGGATTCTTTCTGGCCAAGAAAAAACTCTAATCAAAAAAATAAGGTCTAAAAACTCTAAAATTAGTGCCCCTAAGTTGACTGCTAGCCTTAGAGAAAACAGCAAGCTTTTAAGGTGTATACAAACTGTACGAAACGATTTGATTTCTAGCGATATTACAGCATATTCTGTATGCTTTAGACCACTTTTATCAAAAAAAACATCTACCAAAGATTTTCATTAGTACAGAAGTGATCTTTTCTGCCAGATACCTACTGGGATTGATGTTGTTTTAGCGACGAGTGTAAATTTAATCTCTTTACATCAAATAAAAAAGGTTATGTGTAGCGTGAACAGGGTGAACTCTTCAATTCAAAATATAAAACAATAACTGTAAAGTTTAGTAGAGAAATGTTATGGTTTGGGGATGCATTTCATTGAGATGCATGGATAAATCGGTTTTTTTTGATAAAACAATGGATCGTTTTTTATATACTTCTATTTTATCCAACAGTGTGTGTGCCTCTGAGGATTCCACGGGGCTTACCAGATTTATTTTTCAAAAAGATAACGATCCAAAGCACACTTCAGTGCACACAAAGTCGTTTTTCGTGGTTAGTAACATAGAAGACCTTTCTTGGCTATCGCAATCTCCGAATTTAAACCCGATCGAGCATGTTTGGGTTACATTAAGCAAAAATTGAGCTGTTTTTATTAAAAATAAATCCGCCCGAAAAAAAAAATAATAGAACTTTGCTATCCATTTCCACAAGATGTGCTGCAAAATATTATCAAGTCGATGAGAAATAAAATTATTGCTGTTCTTAGGTCTTCTAGCGGGCACACTGATTATTAAACGTAGGTGTCTCATTTTTTTTTTTGGCATTTTTTTTTCAAAATTTTTTAAAAAAAACGTTTTGTAACCGTGCACGAGCAAGATTATTAGTTTTAGCATGTGGTGTTTTCTTACTAAAGTGAATATTAAAAAATTATTTCATGAGGTCTCGGTTTTATTCATGGAATCGTAAAAAATAAATGTTCATTTTTTTTAACATACTGCATGTACCAGTATGTCTTTAAAGGTTAAAAGATATAAACCAACTAAAAGCAGTTCTGAACTGCTGCTAAATGTCGCAACAGGCTATGTGGTAAACCTGTAAAAGTTTTAAACTACTCTTTTTATGTTAATATGCTGCTTATTACAGAATTATGTAAAAATACAAACTAGTTTATAAAAAACACAAATTAGTTTATGCAGAAATATAAGTTAGTTAGACAAGAATATAAACTAGTTTCGCAAGCGTATAAACTAGTTCGAATTTCATATAAATTAGTTTAAAAAAAACGAAATATAGTTCAAATACAGACGTTGAAAAACTAAAACATACTTCATAGACTATACAGTTTAATGCGATTTTTACTTACTATCATTGTCTAGTTTTGTTAAACTCGCAATCACTTTTTGATAGTCATTTTAATTTTCTCAACTAAAACTTTTTGCTAAGAACGCAATATGTCCCCTTTCCACAGTCTTTTTAGATAAAAAACGAAAAAGAAGACTAAAAATGTTTTAATAAGTAGTAATTGATTAATAAAAAAAGCTCCACATCTTTTCTAAAACATTTTTTTTAGTCGTTTAAATTTAAATTTTAGGTCTAGACTTTTCAAAGTAGTTTTTCGATTGAAAAAGCGTTTTGTTATTTAATTTTTTAATGTTCTTCACATCGATTCGATACTTTGGGTCTGGATTGTGGCGTTGTTTGAGTTACAAAAACCTTACTATGGTTTTTACTAATGTGTTTGAAAAATTTTTGAAGATATCCCAACATCCTCCTACTCATCTGTAATAATAGTTTTTCATTTGGCGGTTCTTAAAAGTATGCCCGCAGTATATTATCGTTGAGTTTTTTCAACTATCTCATAAAATTTTTTTATGATTTCTACAAATACTCCCCGAGAACCAGGTTGTTTCAGCCATCTTACCCACATTTCGTTTCTATTTTGTAAGTTTTGTTTAATTAACTTTAAGATACACGCATGCTCGCAAAACTCTGTGATGTTTTTTTCTTCTATTTCTTACGTCAATTTATCAAAATCGAAATTTACTCATCTTTATCTGTCCCCAGAATATGTTTTATTTATTTAAATGAATTGGCACTCGGCCAAAGATAAAAAACATGATGTTTTTAAAAGCTTCGTATATCTGTAAATATAGACCAGTTTGAACATTAATTTTTCTTTTAAGATATTTTATTATCAAACAACTTCAACAGAGATAAATCGCACCTCTTATCGCCTTCAAAATCATCGTCTTTTTATTTCTTTATAAAACCTTTTTTTTTCGACAAATCATCTTGACACATAAATCGAAACAACTGATTGCTGAAATGCATTCGATTTCATTTGTCATTCTCGTCTGCATTTAGGGTGTGTTTTCTGATCAAAAATAGAGCGCTATAGCTGTGTAGCGTGAAAATAAGAGAACGTGAAAATGCGGAGTATTCTTTTCTATAGATAAATATTTAAGGAGACATGCGTGAAAGTTTGGAGTAAGTTATTTATATATAAAAATTCAAAAAAAATTAAGCAAATCTATTGTTTTTATTTTTTATGTGTTGAGCGTGAAAATACGAAGTAAATTGTTTTTTTTGAAAACTATAATAAAATTTGGAAAATAACTTACTCCATATTTTCATCCATGTCACATTAAATATTTTTCTATATATAGGGTTTCCCTATCGTTAACGTCAAATTAGTTTTTTTAATTAAAAATATATTTTTCCTTATCGTTAACAGCAAAAATGTTTTTTAATTAAATTTATATTATATTTCCCTATCGTTAACGACAAAGATAAAATTATGATGAAAATTAACATGTCTGACAATCAAAATCACGATCCGAAGAAACGAATATCAAAAATACCAACAGAAACGAAACCGCTTGTCATTTTTAAATACAATCAAGGCCTGCTCGTTTCTCGAATATGTTCGGATCTAGGGCTTCCCAAATCGACGATTCATGAAATAATTCAATTATTTCGTACAGAGGGACGGATTTTAACTAAAAAAAAGGCGAGGATTATCGAACTAAACTCTCCGAAGAAAACAAGTTATATATCAGAGAGTTAGTGGATAACGACCCGACTCTTACTTTACGGGCTATTGTTGAACAACTATTTTCTGAAAAGCACATAAGAGTAGACGACAACATTGTTGCTCGGTGCTTGATCGGGTTTCATTACACACTAAAACAACTAATTTCTATACTAGACCGGCGGAAATCGACCGATACTATTGAAAAAAGGTTTTTATATGGTGAAGATATTACTCAGCTATTGTTTGAAATAGGAGACAAGAATCTTATTTTTCTCGACGAAGTGGACTTTTGCGTCGTTTAGCGAACAAAAAGAAAAAGATCGGTTTCAGTAACATCGTCTGTTATAAACGTGCCTGTAATAAAATCACGAAACATATCTGCAATAGCACAGTAAATAAATATGGTATGATTGATTGCCATATCAATAGCAATTCAGTTACTGAATAAAATGTTCAAGCCTATTTGTTAAACCTAAAGATTAAACTTCTCGAGTCCGGATTCGAAAATCCCGTTTATGTTTTGAATAACGCCCGAATTCATCACTACAGGGGTCTTGTAGAAGTTTTAAATAGTGAAAGAATCGTTTTAAAATATTTAGCGCCATATTAGCCAATGCTAAATATAATTGAAATTTGTTTTAACAAATGAAAAAACTTTGTCGTTTGGTCTAGAGTAGCATCTGAAAATGCCTTGCGTCAAGTGATATTAACAGGAATGAAGACCATAACACCAGCCGGTTGTGATGTTTTTTTTTCGTAAGATGTTAAGAGCTGTGGAAAAAAGTCGAAGACGAGAACAAATGAAAGAATAGTTTTTTTAGTCTGTGTTTTTTTATTTTTATCATTAACGATAGGAAAAATTCCGTTAACGATAGAGAAATATAATATAAATTTAATTAAAAAACATTTTTGCCATTAACGATAGAGAAAAATTAATTTTTAATTAAAAAAAAACAATTTGCCGTTAACGATAGGGAAACTGCCTTAACGATATGAAAACCCTATAAAATATATTTTCTATAAAAAAGATTACTCAGTATTTTCACGAAAAACTTATTTTCACTCTAGTTTGCCGTTAAAATAGAAAACATTGAATTTAATTAAGCTAATATATACAAAAAGTTTATCCCGTT
Organism: Cucumispora dikerogammari; assembly: GCA_014805705.1. Lineage (NCBI taxonomy): Eukaryota > Fungi > Microsporidia > Cucumispora > Cucumispora dikerogammari. The sequence goes on along the minus strand of SBJP01000040.1, from coordinate 7,928 downwards.
TTTTTACGAAAAAATCAGAAATTTAATTAAGTAGAAAAAAGACTGAAATTTGATTACATCAAAAAAAATTATTTTGTCTTCATTTGTTTTGTTTAAATGTATAGATCTCACATATATCAATGAAATCCACAGGGATAATTTTTTTGATCTTCAAACAGTAAGAAATAATTTCGATCGCTATGTTCAGGTCTATAAAAAGACCTACGATAATAAGATAGTTGCTCAAAATATTGTCGCGAGTGCAAAAAATTTTTTCGAGAAAGAGTTTGACAAGTTTATACGTCGAAAAAAAGTTAAGCTAGAAAGCTTTTATGAAAAGGGTTTTTTATAATAGCTGAAGTTTTTAGCGGTTTTGTTTTCGTACAACTTGAAAACGTGATGATGATTCACTCTTAACGATACACAACTCTTTAATTAAAACTTTAAATTAACAATTTTTTCTATTCTCGGTATTTTTTCTTTTTATACTTAATTAAATTTCTGGTTTTTTCGTAAAAATATGGAGTAAACTTTTTGTATATATCAGCTTAATTAAATTCAATGTTTTCTATTTTAACGAAACGCTAGCGTGAAAATAAAAGTTGCGTGAAAATACTGAGTACTGAGTAATCTTTTTTATAGAAAATATATTTTATATAGAAAAATATTTAAAAAGGCTGGCGTAAAAATTCGAAGTAGGTTATTTTCTAAGTTTTATTATAGTTTTCACTAAAAAACAACTTACTCCGTATTTTCACACTCAACACATAGAAAATAAAAACAATAGATTTGCTTAATCTTTTTTCAATTTTTTATATATAAATAACTTACTCTAAATTTTCACGCGCGACTCCTTAAATAAATTCACTGCTTTTTTAACTTTGCTATAGAAAAGATTACTCACTATTTTTACAAAACTCTTATTTTCACGCCACATAGCTACGTTACTTTTAGCGAAGTTCTTAATTAAATTTTATTAATGTGCAACATAATCAAAAAAAAACAAAAAAGCTTAGCATGTCAAGAAAAAGCAGAACAGTCATAAGTTCTGTGTTGATTAGTATTGCGAGAGTCTCACTTTTAAGATCCTGACCAGAGCCTGGCTTAGTGTCAATTCCGATAATATCATATTCCTCTTTGCTTTATCAGTGTAATAAGATACTGCTTGTATCTGATGCCGAGATTAAAACTAAGAAAAAGAGACACACAAAAACGTTTCTCATGTTAGAGCGCTAATTACAATTGCCCTTCACGTGACATTTGTTTAAACAAAGAGAAATAGAGAAAAAAGCTGTAGACTTTTGTGATAATAAATATCAAAATGGCAGTTACAATGCTTCAAAAAATGAAGTAGTCGAAAAAGAAATTTTGTTAGTCTTCGGAAAAAAACACGCTTCGTTTTCTCGATTTGAAACAAAGGTACGCGAAAAAATTACACAATGTGTTTACTGATAAGCTTGTGTATGTTGACGAATTTTGATTACAAGGCAGTATTGTGGATAATATTCGCCCAATACAAAAGGTTTTGTAAATGTTTCATCGGGAATGGTTAGAGTGTTAGTTTAATAATCGCTGTTTTAATTAATGCAGTAGTCGGTATGAAGTTTAAGACGGGCATATATATAATGAAGATTTATTCGTGATTTTTTCGAATGTTTTAAATTCCTGCTTTACTTAAACATTAATTTCATTCAATAATGAATAATTCGATTCTATATTGAATAAACTATCTAAGAAGTTTAAATTAGAATTTTTTTCTTTTCAAATTTACATCACCGTATTCTCTTCAATTAAATTCGATAAAGAAACAATTTCAACATTAAAAACCAAATATAGAGCATTAAATTTATCTCAAGAACAGGAAAAAGAGCAAAACAGAAATAAGAAATCTTCTGAGTTCTAACACTAAAAAAAATTATACAACATATGAAAAATTAACTAGGCTTTGGCTTCTCAAAAACAAAATATGGCAAGATTTTGTTTGATAAAGAGAGCGATCGACTAAATAAAAACACTTTTTTTACTTACAGCTTGTTTTTTATGAAAGGAAACATGTATTATAAACATTCGCTTTATATATAATAAAAATAAAAAAAACTATAAACGTTGAGTTTATTATAATAAAAGTTTAACAGAACCTGATCTATTGTTTAACTTTTTTATTTATATTGTTTATAATTTACCTTTAAAACAGAATAATACATTTAAAATTTAAACTAACCATTTCTGTTATGAATTTCTTTATTTTTTCTAAAAAACATATTATATTTTTTTATAAACTAAACTATTTTTCTGAGTTATAATGTAGTTTATTTTGCTTCGAAACCAATTTACATTTCTGTATAAAATAATTTATATTTTTACATAGATTATTTTATATAAGCCGCTTAAACCACACTGGGTAAAGCTGTCTCGAAACGGCTCTCTGATATTCATTTTTTGTTTTTTTTGATAAAAAAATTGACAAACAAAATATCAAAAACAAAAAACATATAAAAAGTTTAAAAAGCATCGAAGCTGATAGTAATCGTTGGATCTCTTGAGAACAACATTTAGTTATTATTCTGAAAGTTTAAAAACAATAAAACAAACAATAGAAAAAATCAAAGATTCAAATTTACAAATAAAAATTTGAGAAAAACTTTTTCTACGTTAAATATAAAAAACTATAACTAAAATAATAAAAAATGTGTCTATTTGTTACATAAAAATAAAAAAATTACGAAAAGTATATAATAGAAGAAGTATATAAAGAAAATATCAATACGAATTTATCAAATGACTTCTTTAATTTTAAAAAATATAGAAACAATAATCTCTTTTGAAAGACTTTTAAAAATTGATAGAGCAAGATTTCGTTGTTTCAAACGATAAAATTTGTTTTGATTCTCGACTGAGTACTCCAATATCGATGAAACGAACTTTTTATTGTATACAGCTTTTAACAACCAACGACAGGCTTGCTTCGTCTGAAAAAATAGAAAATCGCGTAACAATTTTCTTAAATAAACAACTAGATAAGTAATATTTTTGTTTTTAAGCAGACTCAAATTTATATTATATTATATGTAATTTCTCGTTGCCAATAAAGAAATTATTCTTTTGATTATTCTTTAAAAGCGACTTTTGAAAAATTTAAAAAAAGCAAACGTTGTTGCCAATTCGATAAATTTTATCTTATTTATGCCCGAAGATATCAGTATTAATACAACAGAATTTTTCTTGTTTTCAATATAGATCAAAAAACAAAAGGCGCTGTTCTTTTAAAGTACAGAAAAACTTACAGATATAAATTTTCAGATAAGTAAAATTTTGCTTAAATCTAATAAAGTGATTGCCATCATAATAATATATCATCAAAAAAAGTGTTGTAGAACTTATTTTGACATTTATAATTTTTTTTCGTCGTCTTTTACAAATTTTAATTAATAAAAAATTCTTTATAGTTAATTAAATAAAGCTTTTTACAAAAACTACAAAAAACTATTATAATTACTTTAGATAAACAAATCTTATTTTTTTAGCGCTTCTCGACGGTAGGTCTATAAGAATATTTGCACGCTTTTGGTTATTGCCCAATTTTTTTTCTTTTTTTGAAATCGTTCGTTTGTGCTTTTTTATTTAAATTTTGAAAAATCTATAAACTGATGTGTGTGTTTACGCCATTAAACGACAAAAAAGCATTTTTTTGTGATGTTTTCGTTTTCTACTTAAATAAACTTTTTAATTAAATTATAACGCTTTTTTTTAAAAAAATAGAATATAAAACAGGAAAAGTTTATTACTCGAAAAACTCAAGATATATGTTAAAAACTAATAGATGTAAATAAAAGATTTTACTAGGGATTAAAGAGTATATACAAAAAAATATTGAATGATATAAGAAAAGTTATATTATGTCTTTTTGTTTATTCTCTGTTAATTTTAGACGAGTTAACGATAATTCAAAGTTTTTAATATATAGACGATTTTTCTCAAATATCATGTATAGAGAGTTCTTTTCCATTTTGTGCAATTTTTCTTGTTGACTTTTTTTTCCTTAATTTTATAATAGACAGTCATCAAAAAAAACAACCTCTTTAGAACTAGACAGTATTACTTCAAAGTACAACAAATAAATATTAAAGTTCTGTTTTAAAAATTAAAAATATAAATTATAAAGTTGTTTGTTGCCATGGGGCGCATTGCTACGTCTGCCAAGACAGATATTTTTATTTTAAAGTTTAAATCTCAAAAAAATGTGTTTTTGTTTGTGATTTTTATTCATGGTTTTGTTCATTCTATGATAAACTGGCAATTTGAAATATTAACATGTGTTTTATTGCCTCTTAAGTAAATTACTGTGAAAACCGGAAGTTTGAAATCGTACTCATCTTTATATTCACAGAGCTATCGTTCAAAACTTTACAACTAACAAAACATGTCATAATATGGTTTGATAACCATAATTATTTACTTTTATATTATAAAAAGTTTTTATATGACTTAAGTCACAAAATAAAACTCTATATCTATCCCGTGTAATCGTTAAAAAACACGAAAGCTGTTAAATTTAGATTTTATTTTAAATCCTAATAAAAAAAAGAAAAATAATGTATTGCGTGTTTTATTTAAACAATTTTAAATTTTTTTCTGAAAACACTATAGTCAATGAGCTCCTTTTGTCTTTGGCATGATGCTTTTTAACTCTCAACAACACACCGATTTTTATTTTTGCGACTTAAATAATTTATTTAAAATAAAAACTTTGTTAGGATACAAGAAGTTGAAAATTCCTATTAGTATAAAACTTTAACGCACATGTTTTACACACCTGTTAAACTAAAAAAAATAACAGAGACATAAAGAAACGATTAATTTTAAAAAACAACATAATAAAAAAAGAGACGCCGATCCAAGAGTTGCTTGTTGTCTAATCGATGCAACAGCAAGTAAAAACAAATATGACTGATTGGTTTTATATAAAGACTCTTACTTCTAGTAAATTTTTATCAATAAAATTTTTTTAATTAAAAAAAAAAGTTTTCATTAGTCTAGTTTTAGAATTTTTAAATATAGGGTTTTTCAATCTATTTTCGCTTTGTTGCAACCAAAATTCGCTTTGTTGAAATCAAAATTCGCTTTGTTACGATCAAAATTCGCTTTGTTAGGTCAAAATTCGCTTTGTTGAAATCATTTTTCGTCTTGTTGTAATCATTTTTCGCTTTGTTGCAATCAAATTTCTTTGTTGCAATCTATTTTCGTCTTAATCCAAAATATAGAAAAAAAAATAATTTTTAAAGAAAAACTTTATTCAAATATTTTCACTATTTGTTCGGAGCTAATAACATATCTTAGCATTTTTTTATAATATTCATTACAGTCTTCTTCTGTAATATATTCAAAAACAGCTTGAATATATTGCTTTAATTCTGTTTCATTTGCAGCGCGTTATTTTATAACCTCGTTTTTTCATTTAGAGTAGCATTTCTCGATTGAATTGAGAAATGGGGAATAGAGTGGCAAGTACACAACTTTAATACTCAATTCTTCAATGGTCGATAAAAGATTAGAATAGTGATGTATTCTGCCATTGTCCACAATGAATATGTGGTGGAAAAGACCCTTTACTGTGCAAGCTTCTTTCAATTCGATTAAACAGATCTTAATTTTTTTCTGTTTAAAGACTGGTCGTAAACATTATTATAAATTATCCTTTGTCTATTCGTTGCGACTAGAATATAAATATTTCTTGTGCGCATTGCCGGAACATCTACATATTCTTCTTGCTACGGGCTGGGCGCTCTTTTTTAAGCATTGTAGAGGTCGTAAATCCAATCTCATCTAAGAAAACAAAGTTCTCATTGTTGTGCGTAATCTCTACTTCTCTAAACAATTCAGTGTGTTTTCTTCTTTTCTAGATCGTCGTTTCATTGTTTCGGAGCGAAAAAATAGTCTCAATTTTCACGGTTTAATGAAGCCCTTTCAAAAATCGATCTATCGTGCTCTTAGACACCTTAATTTCATAAACTTTAAAGATTTTATCGAACAGTTTGTTTAGATTAAGAGACAACTCGTATCAATCTACGTTTTAATTTGTTCTTTTTTTTCGGAATCTAATCTAGACGTTTTATTCTATCTTTTTAGCTTGGCTATGATGTCTTCTCTAGATTATAGTGTTTGACTGTCTTCTGAACTGCCTTGTAGTTGATTTGTAAATCAGCTGCAATAGCAGCCGCAGACTTCTCCTGCATTATCTTGTTCAGTATTGTTTCTCTAGCCTCTTCACATACTTTCCTCTATTCTCTTACCATGATCAAAAAGAGGCGCTACTTTTTAATACAATATTTTAAATATTTTTTTTTATAAAGCGAATATTACTTACATCAAAGCGAACTTTGATTGCAACAAGGCGAAAATAGATTGCAACAATGCGAATTTTGGTTGCAAAAAGGCGAAAATAGACATAAAACTCTATAATTAAATTAAAAAAACAGTGTTTTTAAATAAATTACAAATATAATTTTTATAATAAAATATAGTTGATTGTCGTAATTAAATTATTGTAAAGTGCTTAAGTGCTCTTAATATAACACATTTATATACTAAAAAAATTATATGAGTTACAAGAAAAAAAATTTCTTGTTTAAAAAGACTTTCGATTAGTAAAATATATAGCACATTTATGTAAACGTGCGTTAAGTCTTTTTTTAAGTGTCAAATTTTATGAAACGATGGTTTTTTATTGTGGAGAAGTTTCTTATTTTTTATTATGTAAAAGAAAAAAGCCAATATGTCGAGTTTTATATGATTTTTGAATCACATCTGTTAAATAAAAACAAAAAATCAAAAATCACATCGACAAATTTAAAAGATAGACATAGACATTAATAGAAGAAATAATATTAAATTGTTCTTAGTCTCTCATAAAAGGACTTTATAAAAACTGTTTTTAGTTTCTGTAATCTGATAATTATAATTTTATGTGTTAATAATGTAAAATAAAAAAGTTTAAAAAGATAACCAAATAACTAAACTTTAATAATAAATATTCCGCATCGATTCAATAAAATACTCGAAGGGCTCTAATCTTCCAATTCCTCGCTTTCATAAGATAAAATTATAAAGAGTTTCAGATATTCTCAAGTGCTTTTTATTTATTTTTAAATTATCACGGCTTAATAACCGCTGTTGTTTTTGGCTTATTTATTATTCTTCTGTAATCGACTTGATAACAAAGGTTTTTGACGTCTTAATAAGTCTACTAAAAGAGCTTATAAAGACATTAATCCAATTCTCGATAACATTATTGATACGAGAAAGTTGTTCAATAACATGTTGGGATTATTCGAAAAGTCTATAGAGAAACGATGATGGGTTTTAAGACTATCGATATAAGCAGATTCAAACAGTCATATATAACTAACAAGTTAGATGGAAAACATCCGATTTTTTAAGCCACACAAAAGTAGAAACAAGTTCGGAAGTTTGACCAAAAGGTAAACATTTTACAGCTTGTATATACTTTCTAACGATGGATTAATCTTATACTCCGTAGAAAAACCAATCGAATCAATTTTTCTCTGACCACTCTGAATGAGATAAACATACAACGTGTTATACAAGTTTTTGTATAAGAGGAAGAAAAAAATCTTGTAGCTGAGTTCTCGAAATCTGACATAATAACAGATGACTCAAATCGGATATAAGATTATTCAATATTTTAAAAAACGATTGTATGTTTTCAGAGACATATAAGGTAAAAGTGCATAGACCAACTATCAAAACATGTTGTTATTGCAAAAGAGATAGTGTAAAACTGATACCAATCATTAGAACACACACCAAAAGTAGCAACAATAGACAAAGTAAATGAGGACTATCAGTAGTTCTGTCGTCCTGCTCAAAAAAATCGCTATATCTGTCAGATCTACTAAACCACGGGTTATATTAGATCCAAACTGATAAAG
>SBJP01000039.1:4410-37371 GCA_014805705.1 Cucumispora dikerogammari | reverse complement strand
CCTTATATAACATTTCTTATACTCTTTCCAACATATATTATCAGCTTTGCAACAAATATTTTATCGGCGGTTTGTTTTTCTGGTGCCAGAAAAGCATTTTTTTATATGTGTACCTTTTACACTGGAGTTATGATCAACGATGCATTGTTTATTATTTACATACCGTTTGTTAAAGTACAACTGAATAATAAGAAGTTGTTTGAACAGTTTCTGGATACCTGGTATATGATATTTAATATAATGAATACTTTAGTTTCTCTAATTGCACCGTTAGTTTTTAAGAATTGGATAGGTGTCAATTATTCAAATACAAAATTTTTAATATTTGTTATTCCGCCTTTAATAATAACGGCTTTATCTTTCATAATTTTCTTATTAAACAGAAAGGCGTATATAATAAAATCAATTGACAGAACAGCAATAAAAAATTTTTTTTTAATGATATTTAAAAAAAACAAGACACAGACTAGAATACAAATTAGGGATCGAAATACGCGTTTAAAATGTGTGATTGGGCTGTTGATTGTAATGATGTTTTATTGTGTCGTAACGGATCAATTTAATACTATGATTGTCGATTTTACCGATTCGTCTCGTTTGTCAAATTTTAGTTTGTTTGGTATTTCAATGAAGCCTTGTGGCTCGTCTCTGATGTCTATAAATGGTATTACAGTTGTTCTTGTTACACCCGTGATGTTTTATTTTATATATCCTTATGTCATAGCTAAGTGGTCTATATATAGAAAGCTTTGTTTTGCAATCTTGCTTAATCAGTTATCTCTGTTTTTGGGTTTATCTTTACACATGATAAATATACAAAGAGATTGTATCGATTCGACCTTTTCTCCACATTTTACTTGGTATATAATCCCCTGGGTAATGAATGCTATTTCCGAACTTATAATATTTCCAATAACAGTTAAAACAATAACTTCCGTTGCTCCACCTGACTATGTAAGTTTTTGTACATGTCTATTATGGAGCACAAACGGTTTCGCGAGTATATTTTGTTATGTAATAAACCTATTCAAACTTTCAGAAATTATAAGATGTATAATTTTTATTACAGTTTGTATAGTAGCGTTTCCTATAATATATTTTGCGTTTTCAAATGAAAAACAAATTTCCGTACCTGAAGACATAAACAAAGAAAAAAGTGTGTTTGAAAAATGTGAGTGAAAACGCGCTTCTTAAAATAATAACACGACATCATGTTTTTTGTTAAAAATATCTGTGATTACGCGTATTTAGAGACAACATCTGTGCTGTCGCGTAATTACTGTTTAAGCAACTTTTAAAGTTGGTCGTCTTCTTCTCAAATATAATGCTCAATTAATTAGCGGCTGTAAGTATAATATTCTGTTCATTTTTGAAAGAAATATTAAGTAATTATTATAAGTAAACTTGAGTTCACAAAAAAGTTTTTTTATGTTCAAATTAGTCGTCAAATTGTTTGTACTGCGACAAGTTAGCATTTGAAGATTCACTTTTTTGAAGCGTTAATTTTTATATTACATTAAATTAAAACGAAAGATTATTTAATATAAACATTATGAAGGGCTAATTGATGTTTGTTGTCTTTGACATAAACAGAACAGGTCTTCTAAAATTCGAAAAATAAAAAAATGTTTTTTTAATTAGTCATATAGAGTCGACATTTTGTTTAAATAATATAAAGACGTTGTCTCTGGTGTCTTATTTGTGTTAAAAACGAAAGTTTTTGTAAAGAAACGAGAAATATATATTTTGGTTTACATTTTTTTTTGGCTTTTTACTTTTTCTTGTGAATAGATTTATTTCAAACAGCCGAATATTCATTCTCACTATAATGTTAATTAAGATAAGTTGCACTATAATATTAATTAAGAAAATTTCATTATAATATTAATTAGTCAATAGCATTTTAAATAAAGATTAGTCGTGATATAGTAAACCTACAAACTGCTATTAATCGTTTACCATCTAATATATTTAATAATATATAATATGCATTAAAAAATTGAAGAAAAATATCATACACTTAATAAGATGCATTAAAAACGTAAATAGGGCATAAGAGCAACGACTTAATTTATTAAAATGCAGTTGAGTGAAAAACAAAACTTTTTAAAAACCGTTTTCAAAACGAATCTTTTCTTTATAGTATATTTTTGAATAAAGAATTCTTTTTCTAAAATTTTTAGTTTTTGCTTAGTATATCTCTCTCCCCATTATATTCTTAATTAAGTGATTTACATTATAATCTTATGTAAGCTACTTACATTATAAAAATAATTAAGCGACTTTTACTATAATTTAATTAAGCGAAAATATTTGTGTAAAAACGAAAAATTAAATAGTTAATTTTTACCTTATTATTTTAGAACGAAGTAAACACACATATTAGTGTCGCTTGTGTACTCAAAAACGAACGAACTACCAAAGTTGATAAAAATATAATGCATTAAAAAACACAAAGTGTGTTTGGGCAGGATTACTGCGTTTATCAGCCTAGGGTCTAACCATACTGTTATTTAAAAATTGAACGCTAAATACACGAATTTTTTTGACGAGCACAATACATGAATGACCATTGCAGTAAGTTGTTTTATTATGAAGAAAAATAAAAAAACAGACGCTTAAATATTTATTTACTTTTATCAAAATTTTCAAACTCGTCTGAGTTTTACTCTACAAGTTAACCCAACATCACATTGTATTTTTATATTTGACTTTATAAACAAAGTTTTATCAACAAAATAGGGGTCTAAACTACTTCTTAAATTACCATGTATTGATTTCTGAGCACTGAAACATCTTTTCACAACAGTTTGCTTCGCTTACACACATTTTATTAAATTTAATCTCTACAAAAAAATTAGTTTATTTGATACGTAGGTTTGAAATTGATACTAATTAATTACCTTTCACGTAATATAATATTTTAAAATCAACAACAAAAAAACTTCTAATTATTTACTTTGCTAGTTTTCATCACTTTATAACAACTTTTTTTAAATATAAAATCGTGTAATCTGATAATATGTGAGTTACATATTTATACCGTATTGTCATTATATCATAAACAACAAAAAAAACCTTGAATTGAATTTTATCGAAAACAGAAACAAAAGACGTCTACATCAGCCCAAGCTATAGAAACAGTTTGAGATATGTTAAGGTTTTTTTTTATTGATTTCAAAGCGCTTAGTTTCGCATTTAACTTGTGTATTTCATTCTTACAAGATCGAAATTCTTTATTTTGTAATTTTTTTCTCAATTCAAACATTCTATCTATTATCGAGTATCACTCGGCCTCTATGTATTTCTTAATGTTTTTCTTTTTATAAATTCTTGTACCAAAATAAACAGTTTATTTATAAACATGTTATTAGATCTCTCATCTTCAATAACTGTTACACGCCACAACTCATTCCCTTCTTGAAGAATTGATTATATTAAATAAATAAAAAAAAGATTTTCAACGCGGAACCTGACAGCCCTTCTATTGATTATTAATATATAAGATACAAGCTCGGCCATGTGGCTATGATGTTAGTATATATATTCTACAAATAACAAAACAAAACGAACGAATTGAAACGAGCGAAAAGAAACGAACAAAACGAAATAAAACGAAAAAATATTTATTAGTAAAATTATAATAAAAATACTATAGCAAAAATATGATAGAAAGAGCTCTTTAGCGAGGGGGGGAGGGTGTTTGGCGTGTGACAATAATTAAATTAAATCTGTGAGCGCTATACTGATATGACAAAATATTATTATGTTTTAAAAATAATATTTGTTTGGCTCTGATCATGTTTTTTGCATTGTAGCTTATACACTTAGTAACTTTCATATTTTTATGTTTTAAATTTTCAACTATAGCATTACAGCAATTAAAAATTAGTTTCGATCTATTATAATCAACTACAGGTGTTTTCAAAAAAACTGGGTTGATATTTCTATTTTCAGAAAACACCATAAAATCAATATATATCTATTTGGCCGACAGGTTTTTTTAACTATCTTTTGAAATATTACATCCCATACCACCAAACTGTTTAAAAATGTTTTCTTATAGCTTTTTATAGATTAGTTCCATTTTGTTTTTAATGTCACTTGCTCATATTCTTTCACATTTTATAATATTACAATCCAAATGATTATCGAAAAAAATTGATCAGAAGTAAATGTTTGAAACAACATACTGCCAAGACACATTTTTTTAACGTGCAACTTTGATTGATTTTCTTATTAATATCAATTGAAAACAAAATTTCCGGTGTGAGTTTTTTTGTATTTTGGACGATTTTCCTAGCTAAATAAACAAAAAAATGCTTGTCTCCTATGTGTTGACAAGAGCTTCTTAAACCAATTTTCTGTTCATTAAATTTTGAAATTTTCTTACACGTTTTTCACTCTGCTGTAGCATAACTTTTTCAATATTAAAGATGTCTATTTGTTCAATTACAGCTTTATTATGTTAAAAATATTTTTTTCGTAAAAACACACTGTAGCTTAAAAAAACACCGTTATATTTTTTTTCATTAATTGAATAAAAAAATTCAAAAAAAAAATGTTTGATATAGTGATTTCAAAACTCTTGGTTTTTAAACAATTCCTATTAATTATATAAAAACATTGTTTTGAAAATAACTATTATAGTATTTTGTAACGCCATTTAAAAAGCTTTTCTTGTATAAATATTATATATTTTTATTTATTTTTAAAAAAAAATCAAGCAGCGTCTTAAACGGCAAGCGCTATACAAATTACTACATTTAACATTTTTGAGCAAAAATTTTTATATTTTTAATATAAGAAATATTTTACACAAGCGTGCGTATAGAAATTATCTTATCAAATATTTTTATATAAATAATATAGAAAGTATCTTAACACTATTATATTGTTGTAAATTAAGCCCTAAGAAGACATCTTTTCAAAAGAGCGAACAAAAATTGTTACGGGCGAGCAGTTGCTACGAGCGGGGCATGTTTATGAGCCCGACCCCACCATATATGTGATATTTCCGTTTTTTTAAAATTCAAAGAATCACATATATGTGATAATTTTCTTTTTTTTTTAAAATTCAAGGGATCACATATATGTGATTTCTGTAGCGAAAAAGTTAAAGATAGAGATTGTTTTAAATAAAAATGTTTTGAAGCAAATATAAGTTAGGCCACGTCATCTCGAACGTTTTTTTATGTAAAGTTGGTAATTTCGTAAAATCTTATTGTAATACTAAAAAACATTTGACTTAAATCGAACAAAAAAAACAAGAAGTAACTTTTTATGCAACTTTTGAACTTTAAATTAAAATTCGTTACATGCTGAGTAGATTTATTCGAAAAAGTCATTTTTCAAAACAATAATGTACTTTTTTATTTTATTTTTGAAAAAAACTACTCTGTATTTTTATTTGTTTAACTTTGAAGCCTGTTAAGCCTAAAATAAAAGATTTTCGCTCACCTAATAATCACAGCCACTCACACCGAAAACAGTATTTACTGGAGTTTAAGTTTGTTATAGAAAAAAAAAAATATTTGAAATAAAATATAACTTATATAGTTTTTTAATTTAGCCTTTTCTTTCCTTAGATTAAAAATATTTAACGTTAAATTAAAACCCTTTGTGTTTAATTATAATCTTTTTCTATTAATCGCTATCTCTATTTTTTTTAATTTTTTTTACCGATTTAATTAAAAAAAAAGATTAAATAATATAAAACCTAAATAAAAAAAACGTTAGTCTTTGTTTACATTTTTGATCAGTGTATATAATAGTTATCTTAAGTATAAGTTTTTAGTTAAAAGAGCAAAAAATTAATAAAAACAGAGGTTTTTTGATGAAATAAAAAGTTTGTAAAAAAAACATAAATAGTTTCAATTTAACGTGTACTGGGATTTAGTTTAATGTAAAAAGTTTTAATTTAACAAAAAAAAGAGGATAGTTAATATAAAAAAAAGAGGATAGTTAATATAAAAAAATTGTATTTTTTCTATAAAAAATTCGAGATTAAAAGTGTCCGCGATGGAGTGAAACTTCAAAAAAATAAAGGCTTGTTAAATTAAACTTGAGTCGACAAGTCTATGTTATAGCTTGTGTGTTTTAATCTATCGTTTAAGAATTTTAATTTATATTTTAGCAATTTTAATTTATAGATGAGAATTTAATTTATATTTTAGAAAGTTCAGTTTATACATTACCAAGTCATTTTAGCGTTCGAGAATTAAATTTCCAGCTGGCGTTGTAATTCGGTTAAATTAAAAACATTAAAAATCAATTTTTTTTAAAAAGATTTTGAGACAAAATTTTGCCCATCATGTCCTCATCGTCTTTCGGAATAATACTCTTTTATACTATAATTGCCATAGGTCTTCGATTAAATACACAAGTTAGAGATTCTATTAATAAATACTATATGCAAGATGTTCTAAAAATACCAAAACTGGTTACAAATAGAGCCAAGCATGTAAATGATGCCATTTCATCCTTTGCCAAAATAGCACTTTCCCTCTTATCTGGTTTTATGTTAGGCCCCTATAAAACTATTCTTATATTTTTTCCGATACATATTATTACGTTCGGGATAAACATTTTTTCGTCAATAGTTCTTTCGGGCAATTTAAAATATTATTTATACTTATATACGTTTTATGTTGGAAGTATGATAGGTGTGGCACTATTTACCATATTTATACCATTTGTCAAAGTACAATTGACAAACAAAGCGACCTATGTGCGTTTTTTAGATACCTGGTATATTGTATTTAATACATTTTGTAGTTTCGTTTATCTAATTTTACCGATACTTTTCAAAAACTACATAAGTATAAAGTGTACCAATATAAAGCTTCTTATGTTTATTGTTTCTCCGATTTTATTATCAGCCTTATTTTTTATAATATTTATCCTTAATAAGAGTACCTATATAATTGAAACTCCCGAAAGAATTAGTTTTTTCCGTTATTTTTTGATGTTTTTTAAAGAAAACAAAAATCATTCAAAGGATCGCAACAAAAACAAGCTCTCAGGTATTAAATGTGTTTTTACTTTGTTGTTTGCAGATATTTTCTGGGCAATACTAACAGATCAGTTCTTTACTATGGTTATTGATTTTACCGACGCCGCACGTTTACCTACTTATGAAATTTTCGGAAAAAAGTGGGTAACTTGTGGAAGTGCTTTAGAATCAATAAATTCTATAACAGTAGTTTTGGTCACACCTATAATGTTTTTTTATATATATCCTCGTGTTTTACACCGATGGTCAAAGTATAGAAAGCTTGTTTTTGGTTTCTTAATTAATCAAATGTCACTTATGTTAGCCTTATTTTTCCACATGTTGAATTCACAAAGAGATTGTATTGACTCATCTCTATCTCCACATTTCGCTTGGTATATCATACCTTGGGTAATGAATGCTACATCAGAACTCATATGGTTTCCGATAATACTGAAAACAATAACTACAGTAGCACCACCAGAATATATAGGCCTTTGTACTACTCTCATCTGGAGTACGAACGGGTTCGCGAGTTTATATTGTTATGCAATAAATCTCATCGATACGTGTGAAACTATAAGATGTCTACTTTTTTTTACTTCGTCTATAGTTGTATATTTTATTGTATATTTAGCTTATTTGCATGAAGAAGGAATTGTTGTATTAGAGGATGAAAAACATGATGAGGCTGTTGAAAGTTAAGAGAGTGTGTTTCAGGTTATAAAAAATAATTGTTTTCTGTTTTTTAACTTCAGAGTATAATAAATAACGCGCTTTGAAAGTGTAAAATACTTTTATCATAGGTGACGGAGAAGACTGTTAGTTTGAGTAAAACCAAAATTATCAAAGACTTTTTTATTTTTTTTCAAAAAACTCTTTTTTGTTTTTATAAATAGAAAAAAAAGATAATTTCATAACAATTATGTCACCATAAAAATATATTTGTTGTTATAATATCTTATATTCAAAATATGCGTGTCTAGACACGTTAGTATTTACATAAACCTAAATCGATAAATAGTTGTTGTTATTTAAATGATATTATTTTTGTAGTAATGTTTTGTATTTAACCCTTAAAAAAGTTTTGGTTTAAATTTAAATATTCTTTATCACTTTGATTTAATTCTAAACCATTCGTTTTTACACTTTGATTTAATTCTAAATTATTTATAAAGTTTCCCGATCAATAGCGTAATTTAAAACAACGTAAATAAAAAAGTTCATCTTCATAACCACACGACAACCTAAAAAACAAACAAAAACCTTGATCCAAGTAAAACCCAGAAATTTTTTAAATCTTAATTTCAAAAAAACTTGGGTCTTCGTAAGACCTTAAAAATTTTGCAAACTTTAATTTCAATAAAAACCCAGTTCTCGTAAAACATTAATTTTTTTTAAATATCAATGTCCAAAAAACCTTGGCTCATGTATTGTACTGTGTTTAAAGAAAACGTATTTTAATTTGAGTATAGTTTTTAAGTAGAAAATTTTTTTTGTTCATTTTTTAATTAAGTAGTCTCGTATTTTAATTTACGTATAACTTTTTTTAAATGAATACATTTAAAAATATGTGTTTTTATTATACGCAAATTAAAATAGAGAAGGTCTATTTTGATTTGCGTATAATAAAAATAATAGAAAAAGATTATTATTTTACACGCAAATTAAAATACGTAGCTACTTAATTAAAAAATGAACAAAAAAAATTTTCTGCTTAAAAGTTATACGTAAATTAAAATAGAATCATTCAAAAAATTACATGTTTATTTTAATTTGCGATGTTTATTTTAATTTGCGATATTTTTTTTAAATGCTCATTTTTTAACGAAAAAAGTAAAGAGATAAAATATTGTATTATAATAAACACATTTCGAAGATAGTTTTATATTATACAACCGTTTTCTTTATCACATTATATTTTTTATTAAAACATAACTAAGAATATTTGTTAATAAAAAATTCTTTTAAACCTGAATTATAAAATTAAAATAAGCAGAAAACAATAAAAGAGTTAAACATTTATTTTTTTAACTTTGGATTTATAAACTATCTTTTTTTCTTGGTTTTCTGAAACTTTTATTACCTCAAAAGAATTTTGAAAAACTGAATGAATGACAAAAATCTCTTTCTCGTAATAACTTTTAAGAGATCTCTTTCTTTTTTTAAATATCAGGTTGAACTCTTTTGAGATCAGAACTTTGTCACTTACTTCTACCGACCGAGCTATCTCTTATTCTATCAACATGTGCTTTCCGATAAATCTCTCATATATCTTACATAATTGTCTCTTATCTTTTGATAGTCGTAAAAAGTATCACCTGTTTTTCACCTTAGATTAGAGGGTTCGTATTCCTTAAACAGTAAAAATTTTTTAGTTTTGTGGCGCGATGTTTAGTTGTGTTATATTGAAAAACGATATTTTTAAGATCATTGATATAAGTTCTGTTTGTTTCTTCCAAGAACTTTCTTAATATTGACTTCAATGTTCTATTAGATCGTTCTATCTGCCCCTGCCTTTGGGGATGATAGGGGGTCGTCGGACGGTATCATATTCTATAGATTTAAGAAAACTGATTACAATCGTGGCAGTAAACTCATCGCCGCTGTCTGTATGCAATATTTTCCGAGGCTCACACGAAAATACAAGTTTTTAAACGCATTTAAAAAACTTGTTGCAGTTTTATCACGTGAAGGAAACACGAATGCAAACTTATAGAATGTATCAATCTTTGTAAATAGATAGTTAACAACCAAATTGGATTCAGAATAACACGATAAGTCAATATTATCAACCATGATTCTTTCTCTAATAAAAGAAGGTATTATTGGCGTAAAAGGTATCTGAAGAGACAGAACAGTTTCTCTTTTACACGATAAACAACTATTGACAAAATTTTTAACTGATTTTACACTCATTCCGGCTTATGAGAAGAATATCTAAGAGTTTGGTTGTATCAAAATGTCCAGGAAGATGATAACCTGCACATCTCTCTTTTATAATTTTATTTAAAACCACAGATAAAACGATAAATCGTGTTTTTATGAATATAAAACATCTCTCCATTGGACTGAGCAAAGTTTTTAGCTTACCTTTTGAGCTCTTGTTTTTTTTCTTGAACTCATCATAGTGTAAACGTTACTTTGGTAATAATATATAAGACAAAATTATTTCTTTCAGCAGATGTCTTTATACTCGGGTTTTTTGACATGATCTAATCCAGTTTTTATTGAATATAGTTGTGTTTAACTCATATTGTTATTTGTATTTCAATGAAATTTTAGTTTTTTATTTTTTTCGTTAAAAAAATAGCACTTAAAAAAAAATAACACAAAATAAAATAAACATGTAATTTTTTGAATGATTCTATTTTAATTTACGTATAACTTTTAAGCAGAAAATTTTTTTCTCTATTTTTTTAATTAATTAGTTACGTATTTTAATTTGCGTATAAAATAATAATCTTTTTCTATTATACGCAAATCAAAATTAGACCTTCACTATTTTGATTTGCTTATAATAAAAACACATATTTTTTAAATGTATTCATTTAAAAAAAGATACACGCAATTTAGAATACGCGGCTACTTAATTAAAAAATGCACAGAAAAAATTTTCTACTTAAAAAAATAACAAAATAAAATATGAAACAAATTAAAATACTACAATGTATAATTTTAAATTTTTTTTCAAACTTTAATTTCAAGAAATATTTTGATTCAAATAACACTTAGTTTTTTTTTCAAGTCAAATTTCAAAATACCAAAGTTTTCAAAAAATCTTAATTTTTTTAAATCTTGTTTTTAAAAAATTAAATGCTTGCGATTCTATGTGTTTTTGAAGTTGATGTTTTGAAAAAATAAGATTTTACGTGGTAATTTTTTTAAAAATTGAGCTTGAAAGATTTTAAAGTTCTACGTGTGTATCGGTAAAATAAAATCGGCAGTAAATTTGAAGTAATTATTTCTATTGAAAACTAATTTTATATGCGTTTTTTATTAAGCGGCCTGCGGTAAATTTGCGAGTAATAATTTTATATCAAAAAAATTAAAGCTTTTTTGATTTTCAAAGTTAGTTCTGAGAAAAAACGGATTTGCTGTTTTTATATTAAGAGAACATGATATAAAATTATTACACCCGATTTTATGTCGGGGCTGATTAATAAAAAACACTTAGAAAATTGTTTTTCATTAGAATTAACTGTTCCCTGTTTTTTCGGTGATCTTATTTTACTGCTATATACGTACCTTAAACTCGTAAGAAATATCTTTTTAATTACAATGAAATTCTCTGAGTAAATATCTTTTGAATATAATAAACAAAAAAATATTGTGAAAATTCTATTATTGGGAAATCAAAATCCAAGTGTTTTATATAAATTTATTAACGGTTGACAGATATTTAACTTTATCAAAAAAGTAAAAATTCGATGATAATGTAAAATGTTCTTAACTTAAGCTTTACTCTATCAATTAAAACCTAGCCTTGTTTTACTACGAAACCACTCTGTTTGCCATAAATTCACGTATATGTATTTTCTCTGCGCACATTAAAATAATTTTTTAACATGTTTTTGAATAAAGTATTATTTTCTAGATCTCTGTAATCGAAGATCACTTATATATACAATGCGTTTAGATTAACATACTTAAAATAATGTTTTTTATTTTATTCTTTTGTTTGAATAAAGAAAGACTTATTATCGTATTCAAAAAAAAATTTTTTTTTTATCAAGCTTTTTTGAAATTTAAGCAGTATATATAAAACCACATTTGTTCTATGACAGTTTTTTCGAGATTTAAGAAAAAAGATTGTTTAAAGAAAAAAGCGTAAATGCTGTCGATATAAAAACAAACCGTGTTTATTTCCTTAATGTTCATATAGCTATGTTATAAATGATTATTTGTGTTTTAAATACTCTGCTTGGACGTTTTTATTTTTTTATAGAAAAACAGACTTTTTTCTCTCAAAGACCCTTTTTTTTTAAATGTTTAGAGTTATACTCGTTTAATGATAGTTTTTTGAAAATAGTTAATTAATATACTATAAACATTTACATGTTCTTAAAATAATTTAAACGACGTTGGATAGTGTTTATTTTAACACTGATATTGAGTGGAAAACTACTGATTCTACTGTTTTTATATCGTTCGGAGATATACTTCACTTCGTATGCCATTATGTCACAACGAAACGAGTCTTTAAACTAAAAAATAAATTTTTATAGTGTCATGTAGCTTTCGCGAGTGTTCGTTTTGTCATTTACTTTTCAAAAACAACACTTTTGCCACTCTCCCTTCGACAAATGACTTTTGAACCCTCTCTCTCCCATATACACAAAAGAACTCTTAAATTTTATACTTTGGGAAAGATTCTTTTATAATTTATCGACGGAAAAGGAAGCCAAGTGTCATTTATCCTGTTCTCTCACACGCGCCTGAAAACGCTGTGCTTTTCATTCAACACTAACAAAAGTCATTTTGATTTAAAAAGCGGGTTTTAAAAGTTTTTATCTATTATAGTCGTAATTTTCTGTGCAAAAAAAAGTGTTGCTACGCGTTATAGAAGATAATGAAAAAACTAAACAATTTTGTTTTTTAATTCAAATAAAAATTTTTAAAACTTTTTTGTTTTAGATATCGAAGTACATAAAGTAAGGTGTAGAATATTTTCTTTCCTTTAGACCGCGGGTTTTTTAATTTGAAAGTTCTCTTGTGTCTTTTGTTTTTCAAAAAAACGACGCATTAGTTTTTCATTTTTAAAAACAGCTCACGTATTATTTAGCTCGCGAAAACGTTTCCACGATGTAAATAAACCCTTGAAAAATGACATTGAAAAAAAATTCTCCTACAAGAAGAGATAAATTACACATGTTTCATATTGTTTTAAAACGTTAAAAAGAAAAAAATAAAAAACTGTGATATAAGAAACGATTTTATTCTCTTGATAGCATTTAAATTTTTCTTAAAATTAAAACGATATAATAACGTGGTTATTCATAAGAATAAATGACACCTGTCATTTTGTCACGTTTCTCGTCATTTCTTCTCTCCACTATAGTTTAATTATAAAAACTCTATTATAATTGGAATAAGAAGTGTGGCGTTAAAATAAGTACTCAGTAAAATTCGTTCTATATTAATTATATAAAAAATTGCTTTTCTCTAAATTTTTTATTAAAAATTTGATTAAAGTCTAGCACTAAAATTCGTCCTATATTAATTATAATGTAACTCTATTTTTTTATATTATAATCAGTATAAAAAGAATTTTAACGAAAAGTGTTTTAAAAATCCGTTTTGTATTAATTATAATAGAAGTTTTTTTTATTTCATATTATAATTAATATAGAACAATTTTAAAAACACTTTTCATTAAAACTAACTCTATATTATTTTGATATTTGTGTGCTTAAGTTCAAATTATTAAAACACGAAGCCGTTAAAATCAGTTTTACTTAAAAAACATATAACAAAAACTGATTGTTTTAAATAACACAAACAACCAAGCAAAATATATGCATAAAGTTCAAAATAAAAAAAAAGTCAACAATAATTAAAGCTTTTTTTATTAGAGAGCTATGAGCAGATATTATTTTTGTTTTTTCTGACTTGTTTTTAAGATTAACGATCTATGTGTGTATAGAAAATATCGTAAATGCCTAGGGTAAGAAATAGCTTTCCAGTAGTCATCTTTTTTTTCTCGAACGTTGAATTGAATATATTTACCACGAGTACGATACTCCCAATCTTAATATTTGTAGGCATATTCACTGTTTGTATCTGTTTCTGTAACCTTCAATATATCTTAGATATATGTCTCTAAGTTTTTGTACTACTGGGTGTCTGTTTAAGTCTTTTCAGTTCTGATCCATCAAATCGTATTGTTGCATAAAATAAAAGGAGAAGCCTTTGTGTCTCTGTGATTTGGAGTATTATATTTATAGATAATGTCGTCTAAATCGTCAACAAAACTTGTTTTTTTATGTCCCAAGAAATTTTCTTATTCTAAATTTTAGCCTTATATTAAATATTTCTATCTGGCCTTGGCCCTGAGTCCTATAGTTCGCACTTTGCACATCCTGAATGTCTTTGAATAATAAGAATTTTTCTATGCTCTTAGGGTTAAACTCTTCACTATTGTTGAAATGAAAAATTTTCCAAGAATATTCTCTATTAAATAGACTTTTTAGATCTGTAAAACAGAATTATAATCTTTTAGCATACTCGTAAAAGAAGCGCGAACATAAAAAACGATTCTATAAATGTAAAAATATATCGTGTAAAATCGTTCGCATTTGCATATTCTGTGAGATCTATAGTGTCTACGATTAAACGCTTACGCACGAGGCTCGGGAAAAAGGAAGTTAAAAAAATATCTGAGAAAAAGACAAGTCGTTTTGACAGTCGAAACACGCGTTTACAAAACCTGATATTTGCTCGGCGGTAATTCTCATATATTTTTGAGATAAACGTTCTCTTAGTGTATTAATGCCCAAATACACAAGCAAAGACATTCTGTGATTTTTGATACAGTTTCCGCCTGCTCATGCTGAGTATATAACGTTTCCGAGTGTCATTTTCAAGAGTAAATAAATGTCCATTATCCAAAATAGAAGAGTTCTGCTTTCTTTCTAATCAATTCGTTTTGCGAAGCATTTGGATTTGTAAAAGACGTATTGTTCTGGAAATAATTGCTTATATTCAACCTTTTCTCTTTTGTTTGAATATTACTTGTTTTAGACATGAGTATAATATTTTTATTTCAAAACAAGTTTTTTATTACACACAACGAAAAAAATAATTAAAGATTCTATATATTGAAATCAAAATCTTTATTTTCTTCTTTATAAACGAAAATGCGTCTTTTTCTTATATAATCTTTTTTTCCGGTTTTATGCATATAGTTTGACATAATAATTAAGTGTTATTTTACATAGTCAGTTTTTTGTTATATGTTTTATAAGTGAGATGAATTTTAACAGTGTGTGTTCTAATAATTTAAATATAAGTGTAAAAACATCAAAATAATATAAAACGAATTTTAACGAAAAGAGCCGTTAAAGACTGTCTTGTATTAATTATAATACGAAATAATGGACTTCTATTATGATTAATATAAAACGAATTTTAAATACACTTTCTTTAAAATTCGTTTTATATTGATTATAATAGAAAAAAACAGAGTTATATTATAATTAATATAGGACGAATTTCAATGCCAGCCTTTAATCAAATTTATAATAAAAAATTTTAAAAAACCGTTTTTCTATATAATTAATATAAAACAAATTTTTGGTGAGTACTTATTTTAACGCTACAAGTGTTATTCTAATACATATCGTATTTCAGAAAAACACAGATTGACATATAAAACTTTGTCATAATGTACGTTATTGTCTTTTTTCGTGTCAACGCACCCAGGATATATTTTTTACGTCGAAATTCTAATGTGCTTTTGTTTGTTTTTGAAACCATCTTATTAATTCGTCTGGAAAAAATAATTTAAAGCAATCAAATGAATTTTTCGATATTTTTTCAAAGTTAACATTTGAGTTCCCTAAAAACTCTTAAAAACACGAACGGGTATTTTATAACTAGACGCAAGATTAATGCTCTTCTGATTAAATTGAGAAAATTCTTTTACTGCTTTTTGCGTAGTCTTCATTTTCTTAAGTAAACGAGGGTGTTCCGTCACGTGAACTAACATTCAGATCATTCGTATTTAGATCTACATATCGATCGTGAAAAAAAAGAGATTCTTTATATGTTTTTTTTGATATAAACTTTTTTCATTTTATAATTTAAAAAAGCTAATAGTTTTTGGCCACTTCGCGTAATTTTAATCACTTTTTACAGAGCTGAGCTTAAAACACTGTGTTTTTCGCGGTTACGAGATTCGATTAAGATTGTTTTTGTTATCAAATTTTTTGTTTAGCGATAATGGCAATTTTTAAACTTAAACATTTGCACTCAATTAACAAAAGACACTGATAATCTATAACCTATAAGCGCCGGGAAACACATAAATATTCTATCACAACAATTAAATAGTAATTAAAGAATTTTTCTCTGGGTAATTGTGCTGTAATTTAAATAATTTCTTTTTCAGTAATTAAAAAATTTTTAGATATAATCAATGTCTTGTTAAAAAATTTTTAAAAAGCGTTTAAAAATAAGCTGCCTTAGGCGACTGGGCTTTTGAAATCTATTAAACACATGTGTTTTTTAATTCATCTACAAATAAGTGTTTTAGCGTCAAGTGGTTTTTACAATTCATTTAAAAATATTGATTTGGCGTTAAGTAGTTTTTAATTCATTTAAAAATAAGTGGTTTGGCGTTAAGTGGTTTTTAAAATCGCTTTAAAATAAGTGATTTGCGTTAATAGTTTAAAAAATTCACTTAAAAACAGGTGTTTTAACAAAAAGTGTTTTTTTAAAATCAGTTAAAAATAAGTGATTTAGCAGCAAGTGTTTTTTAAATTTCACTTAAACATACTTTTTGACCTTTAAAGATTTAAAAACGTTCGTTCTACCCTAGCGGTGGGTAGGAGGAATCTAATCTGTGAGCGAGTTTTCGCTCATTCAGCAAAAAATTAATATAGTGAAAACTCGCCAAAGAGATAATATTGATATATAAAAAAAATGTGAAAAAAAAAGTTTTTTTAATTCTTTTTTGTATAAGTCATAAGTCGTGTTAAACAAAAAAAAAGAAAAAAACCAACAATGAGCATTTAAAGATTTTATACGATGACTAAAAATTGAAAAAAATTATTTTTAGTAGAAAATTTTAAAAAACTGTATGTTATTTGATTTTTTAAAAGCAAAAATATGTATCTTGAGAACGACTAAAAGCTAATCTTATTTCTAAAAACTACGCAATATTTTATCAAAAGACCGCGTCTTACTTTTTTCTCGTATTTTATATTTTAAAATGTTTACTTTTTTTGAAGATTTTATATTATCTTCGCTTTTTGAATTTTTTCTATTTTGAGAATTTTTTTAATATAGAATTTGCTGACCAATAGCGCGATTGTTGCAATCGATACCGTGATTTCAAAAATCTTAAAAAAAGTCGTCATGTTTTGCAATCTAAAAATCAAACAGAAACTTTGCTCAACGAAAAACTTAAAATTCTTTCAAGATCTTTTTTTCAAAAAAAAATTTTAGCCCACGAAAGACTTAAAATACTATCAAAACCTTAACTCCGAAAAAATATTTTGTCTAAGGAAAATTTAAAAATTTATTAAAACTTTAATTTTAAAAAATACATTAGTTTACGAAAAACTTTAATTTTTTTCGGGACTTTAATTTCAAAAAAACACATTGACCACAGAAAACCCAAATTTGCTTTAAAATGCTATTTTATAAAATATTCTGATTCACGAAAAACTTTAGATAGTTTTCAAAGAATATTTCACAAATATTTGAGCTTTCGAAAAACTTTGCTCTTTTTTAAAATTTTGTTTTAAAAAAATAAAATGTTCGAGTCTAAGTGTTTTTGAAATTAATTTTTTCGTAAACTAAAATGTTTTTTTTAAATTATGATTCTGAAAAAATTTTAAGTTTTATACTTAAGCAAAGTTTTTGTTTGATCTTTAGTTAGAAAAATCTAAAAACAATTTTTGAGATTTTTGAAATTTCGCTATTGCTTGCAACAACCACGGTATTAGTTGCAAAAATCACGCTATTGATCGAAAAACCCTATATAAGGGTCTCGCGTAAAAAACGTTTCTATATTGAATTGACTTAAAAAACAGTGTAAAATGCTGATATTTAATATGGTTTTGGTTTTTCCGATAATTGCAGTAAAAACGGTTCTATGTTAAATATCGAATTTTTATACTGTAATATTATAAAAATAATATACCAACGTTTTTTTTGTTAACTTTTATAATAAAAAATAATCGAAAAGTTAATTTACACTTGAATAACATAGAGGCGCTTATTGCGCCACATATATGTACGCGAATCCAAGTAGAGACAAAAGTTTGTCAACAAAATCTTTTAAGTGTGAAAATGCTATCTCTGTTAGAGAAACATGAAATTACAAAAGGCTAAACCGACCTAGACAGCTTTCTCAATACAGTATTTGTTTGTGATTCAAACAATTCTAGCTGTATATTCTCTTAATCTGAATATGTTTCTACACTGAATGGAGAACTTTAAAAAACAAAATGGGTTTTTGTAGTATTGAAATTTTTTTGCAATGTCAACAGTAAAGTTATATAACTAATGTTTGTATTTCTTGAGTATTTCACCTGAAAAGTTTTTCGGCTTAGTAAAGAAAAAACGAGCAACGTGTTTTCAATGCTTGCATATAGAACAGTCTAATCTTCTTTTAAACGTTTTTTTGTACACATGTATTCCATGTACAAACAAGCGCTTGTTTTGGAGTTTACTGATAAGTTCATTTAAGATTTGATAGTGTCAAAATAAAATATAAAGTCAAATTTTTACTCTTCATTAAATAGATCAGTAAAAAAGTCTTTGAATTTATTACTTTTTAATAAACACTACTATTTCTTTTTTTAAAACACCCGTGCATCTCAATATGTTTATCTTTGTCTACTCATCCAAGATACACTGATGTAATAGAAACAATTAGAATATTCAATTTAAAAACCAAAAAGCACATATTGAACTTCTTGTAGATCAGTAATCTAGGCTGATAATATTTATGACATCAACAACTGATTTAAATCGTTGTTGATATTTAAAGCTAAATTACAAAGACTCCCAACTGAATTAAACACTTGAGAAGACAATAGAGTATTATAAGGATATTCTCTTCTAATTTCACACAAAATAATTTTATCATAATTGTTTTTTTGCGGTTAGAGTAAGGATTTTATTTGTGGCTACACTAGCCATGTTTATTTAAACCAAGCCTGCTTTATTGACGCAGTTTTCAACATATACAAATAAGTCACGTCTAGATTTTATGTGTTTTAGTGGCTCGTCGCTAAGCAATTTTTCTATTAAACCTAGACCTGTGTTTTTTTCACGTATAAATATCAATAATAGACCTGACCCTTTCATTTCGGTACTTTTTTTTAATATAAGAAAGTACCACAAAAAAACATTGCTTGCATACTAAAGTTTTTGCGTAGAATCTTCAATTATCTAATTAACACACATGATACACTTTTCTTCGAAAACATATACTTTTGTTCTTTGTTTTTTATCCAGACATATAATGTATGTAGTATAGGCTAATGTTTTTTTATAATTTCATCATAATTAAAAAGTTTTGTTGCTTTTTTCAATCATATGGGACAGCACCAGACTGCTATCGTCGCAAAATCTTGCAACAAAATCTATTTGATAAAAACAATTTTCATATTTTTGAAATTATTGACAATCCTCCGGCGTTTTATTTTTCTTTCGTTCGTCTTTAAATTTTCTTTAATTTTTAAATGCTTTGATTTGTGAAGCTCTTTTTAAATTATACTTCTAAAAACATTTACTTTTTTGTGAAACAATAAACAGACAATTTTATCTTTGATATTTTTAATGCGATACTATATTTATCAGTTCTAATTTTTAAAAAAGCGACATTCGTTCCCAATTTTTTTTTGTCGGCAATCAAGCGTTAAAATCTTCTATTTCTTTTTGATAGTTTTTTATTATATGAAAGAGGAAAATATATATATAAAACTTCATTAAAATATTTTTTTGTATAAAATGCTTGAACAAGTATATTGTCTTCAAAGAAAAAACATAACGTGTTAAAAAAAACACGTACGTTTATGGAATGCTTAATTGCATTATTAAGGTTGTTTCATGTGTGTGTCGTGTCTGAACGTTTATTCCTGCTTATTACATATTTTCTTGTCTTTTTAATTAACCTACTTAATTGAAAATAATTGAGGGAGAGAAACAGGGGAGGAGATAATATGCTTTAAAAGAGGCATCGCTTGATTAAATAAACGGGTTTTCAAAATAAATAAAAGGCTTTAAGACAACTCAGAGTATAAACAAAAGCGCTTTTAATTTTGAAATTTTTTGTTTCGGTTAGAAGTTATGTTTTTTCTAGTATAATAAGTAATAAAAAAAAACTAAGAAGTGTTTCATTTAAAGAGAAACCTGTAATTAAAAAAAAATATAATTTTAAGCGATTCTCATAAAAAACTTTACCAGTTCGCATGCGTATTTCAGCCATAGTTTGTTCTCTGCTTTAGTGCTCGAAAAAAACTTTTATAACTCTTTAGTCTGCGTAAGTAATTTAATATTATAGATTAAAAAGATAGTTCTTTGACACGTGAGATTTTAGAGATATGGTGTAAAAGCAAATAAATTTTTTCGATACGTTTTTTTGAGATGAGAAGCTTAATATTATTCTATCTATTTGTTATTTACTTAATGGCTTAACTAAAATTTGCTCCTTCAACATTAAGTGTGGGAATGTGTATATTTTTCCTATAAATATCTTGTGTGTTTAAAATGTATAATTTAACTATGATTCAAGAAAGTTCTTTTGATTGATTCAAGATTACATTCACTTGAAGAACTTTTAAAAATGTAAATTCTATATATTCTCTAATTAGAGTTTTTTCGTAAATTCTTTGAAGATGCGCAGATTATGCAGCTAATAAGCATTATATCTTGCGTTTAAGGTATCTTTTACATAAAACATTAAAATCACAATAGAAAATAAAACCCTATAATTAAACCTTTTTATTACATATAACTAAAAACATCAAGAAAAGTTTTTTTTCATCTATTACAACATAGTATTCGACAAACACTACAAAAACTTTTAGTGATCTTTTGATTTACTTCAAGATGTTTGATGTTTGTGCGTAAATAATGTTTTCTGTGAAAATAAAAAAGTTATATATGTATCCGATATTAAAAGTCTAATTGATTTTTTTCTTAAAGCGCATAAAAACTTCAGATTTAAACAAATCAGCATAATTCAGTCACAAACACTGATATATCAAAAAACTGTTTTTTATCGAAGCAAATAAAAAAAATTGTTTTGTCAATGTTTTTATTACTTATTTTATTATTGAATTTTTTGAGTTTTTTCATTGTACAACTAATCTGATGTTTGATGATGAAATGTGTTTTTGTCATTTGCTTTTTTTAAAATTATTTATTTTGTCAGACTTAAACGAGGGAAAGGGTGAGGGGCTGTATAAGTAGCAATGTTTGTCTTGCAGCCTTTTTTGTTTCCCTACCCATCTGTTTCAGATAAGTACTCGAACTCATTCTGAGAGTGAAGATAACAAGTTATAACTCCGAATAAGATAACACCATTAGACGACTCTTTAATATATTGATTTGTACTTTGAAAGTGTTTTCAAAAAAAGTTGATAAGACCAGAATTATGTTGTTATCAATTTATTATTTAAATTAGTCGAACCAAGGGAGCTTTTTTAACGACAATAGTTTTTATTATCTAATTTTTACCTCAATTCTTTCAAATAAATACTTCAAATTGCGAGTATAAGAGAGATAACAAAAAATATTTTGAATCAGATAAAATCTTTACAGACTCTTTAATATATCAAGGATCTAAATAAAGTATTTTTAAAAGAGACGATGCACTCGAATTATGTTGTTACCGAATTATTCATTAAATTAATTTTATAAAAAAGTTTTTTTTAAAAAATAATACTATCAGAACACATTATCAGAAGGTGAAAAGTAGCTTTTATTGAAATGTTATCCGATAACAAAAAAGTCTATAAAAGCAACCAGTTTGTTTTTTAGTCATGAACTTCGACAAAACAGATTGTATACAGGCAAACAAAGATGAAATATCTGACAATGGACATAAAGTAACTAAGTTGACATCGTCCACGACTAAAAATGACAAAAGTGAAATTTTATATCCAAAAAATGACAATGAGCTATCACACGAAGTAACGAAACCAACACATCTATTAACAAGTTTATTTATTGACAATACTCCACTAACCGTCGCCGACACGCAATTGGAACACGAGTATGCCACGGATGTTAGTGATTATATAAATAAAACAACCAGAAAGCCTATTTTTGTAAAGAACTTTTCTGAAAGTGGGGTGTTTCAAACTACTGTAAAAAACTCGAAAGAGACACACCTAATAGAAAATAAGTATCAAAGAATAACGACGCAAACGTCTGAAAATACGGAAAAGCAAGATTTAAATAAATACCTGCACTGTCAAGAAACACTTTGTGAAAGCGATAAAATTGCTCTCTATAAAAAACCAATGGATGCCTTGAATAATATGTTGTTTGAACAAAGTAAGTCAGATAGTAGTGAAGAAGGTAACCAAAAGCCTTTAAAGGGAAATTATATAACAAATGACAAGTTAGTGCACGAAGGCAAAGACAATTCAAACTATACGAATAAAGATCATTTGCAGAAAAACTCGGTTGTAAGAACGATTATTCCAGAAGA
Organism: Cucumispora dikerogammari; assembly: GCA_014805705.1. Classification (NCBI taxonomy): domain Eukaryota; kingdom Fungi; phylum Microsporidia; genus Cucumispora; species Cucumispora dikerogammari. Next base: position 14,980 of record SBJP01000039.1, on the reverse strand, counting down.
TAAATATGGCGAATTAGATGTTAGTTGTGAATATAAACAAAAGGACTTTATGAGAAAGCGGATGCTTTTACTAATTGGAATAATCCTTTATTGTTCTTTAGTCGTGGTTCTTTTTATGACGCGCAATAAGTTTTTATTCATTCCTATTTTTATAATACCTGCAATTCCAATCGATATTGAATTTTATAAAAAATTAATACAAAAAACAGTTCCTTTTTACAAAACCAAAAAACACAATATAATGAAATACGACCATAAGGGACAATACGTTAATCAAGTAAGAAAAGGGACGGCGGTAAATATTATGTTGGCTATGATATATTTCATATTCATCTTTTTCTCTAGCACAGCCAGACAGGACTGCAATTCGGCAGAGCAAGGTGGTGACACGAGATTTAACGATTTTGAAGATACCAAGATGAAAGAATCCCTTATTAACTTCTTTCCACCGGGCGAAAAGTTGGACGACACTGTATGTGAAAACTTAAAAAGTTTAGCAGCGAGAACTAAAGACGATTTTTATCCTCAAGTTTACTCAGCAGATTATAATAAAAATATATTCGATAGAAATTTAAATGTTAATCCAAAAGAAGAAATCGTGAAAGCGTTTGTTAATCATGAAGAAACAAATAAGTCTTATCAAAGAAAGCCCACATCGTCTTCGATCATTAATGCTTTAGCTAACACGCCTGATTATTTACTTACTCACACACTTGGCAGAACAGTCGATCCTTCATATTCCCCTAATCCTGCTTTATTAGCTGAATACGAAAAGTTCCATGCGAATTATGTGTCTCTTGATGGTGTGGATAGATATTCAGAAAGCAATATTCCTTTTAAAAACATTCATACTTTTGTTTTTAACAAAAGAAACTTGTTAGCCCCAATGCAAGATTTAAAAATTCAAGAGATTGATTCAGTGTTTTTTAAAGAGCTTAAAAAGAATCGTAAAATTATCATTGTAATTTGGCCTTATGGTGGAGGTAAACTTGAGGAAGGGGTAATTCATCTGATGAGAAATATGATACAAACTAACATTTGTGTAAAAGTAAAAAACTATGAAATGATTACTTGTCCTGAAAAATACCGTGAAGAGATTTGGGAAACGAAAAAAGCAATTCGCCAGCATATAAAAGTTGACAAAAGCGATAGCTTGTTTTACGATGGAATAGCATACGAATTCTCCTTAAAGGAGAATATGTGTTTTGGTGATGTTTTTATTGATGTCGGAAGATTTTGTGTGCTGGGGCATCTTGGGTTGACTTGGGTAAGCCCTTTTTTTGGAAATGAACATACAAAAGAATTTTTGGCTCAGGGAGGAATTAAAAGACCAGAACAAAATCAAGAGAACCTGGCTATTCACGCGAGATGGATAAAAAAACTACGAACTATCAAGCATGACCCGAGTAGTGATTATAACAAAAGACTTAAAAGCTGTAAGAATTAAAAATACTGAGAACGAAGAACTTTAATTTTAAGTAAAATAATGCTGCTTGCTCTTTTTTTTAGAAACTACCTCTTGAATCCCTTCTAAAAAGTCATTATGACATATTTTTTCCGCACTTCGACGTAATGCAATCATACCTGCTTCGACTGTTACGGCTTTCAGTTGGGCTCCATTAAAACCATCAGTTGATCTTGCAAGTTCTTCAAAATCGATATCCGAATGATTTAACTTTCTAGAATGAATTTGTAAGACTCTCATCCGCCCCTCAGCATTGGGCAGAGGAAACTCAATTTTTAAATCTATTCTTCCTGATCGCATAAGTGCCGGGTCTAAAATATCTACTCTGTTAGTAGCAGCAATGAATTTTATATTGTCATTAGAATCAAACCCATCCAATCTTGATAGTAACTCTAACATGGTTCTTTGAACTTCTCTAAATTCCGTATCTTCTCCTTCAGATCTTTTACAGCCTATAGCGTCTATCTCGTCTATGAATATTATTGATGGAGCCTTTTCTTTTGCGAGTTCAAAAGCATCTCTGACCATTTTAGCTCCTTCACCTATATACATTTGAACTAACTGAGGGCCGGCTAACTTAAGAAATGTGGCATTGGTTTTAGCTGCGCACGCACGGGCCATGAGTGTTTTTCCTGTTCCTGGGGGACCATACAGTAAAACACCTTTTGGTGGCTTTAACCCCAATTTTTTAAATCTTTCTGGATGAGTCAAAGGTAAAACGATTGCTTCATTTAGTTCTTCAATTTGTCGCTCTAAGCCGCCTATTTCTTCATACGACTGTTGTGGCTTTTCATCTAATTCCATAGACTTAATCCTTTCATCATAATCTCTTGGAATTTTGGCAAAGACAAGATTTGATTCTTTATGTACAGCTAACAAATCTCCTGGTGACACGTCCTCCTGTTTCACAAAACCAAGTTTAGGAAGGAAGTAGTTTGTCCTCATTGAATTACAGACAACACCTCCTTTGCCGACTGTATCATTTACTAACTTCATATGTTCATTATATGTAGCAACACCGAGAGGATAAATTCTATATCTTTTGATCCTTGCTTCTTCTTGTCGTATGATTCCTTTTTTATCTACAATTTCTAAATCCACCTGAGTAATCTGATTCCTAATAATTCGTATTTCACTGTCAACTAAGATTTTCTTTTGCAAAAGCTCTTGTATAAATACGGCCGGATCGGGGTTCATCTTTAATCTTTTGTATAATTCGTAGTCAGCAGTTTTTAGTTTACATATTAGCTCTTCAAGTTCCATGGGGAGATTTAATTGTTTTAAATATAAAATATCCGATGATTAAATGAAAAAATATTTTTTGTTTCTTATTTTAATAAATATCTATTATGGTAAACTAAACGGCTTTTGTATTAAAAAACAATGTTAGTTTTTTTTATTTAACTAACATTTCGTATTTAAATAAAAAATATTTATATAAAAAAAGGTTTAAATAAACTGTTCTTTAATAAAAGTCATTCGTTTTTTTATAAATTGATTTAAGTATTTTTTTTCTTAAATAATTGTGGTCTTATGTATCTCCAACTATAATATTAACTAATGGAAGTTATCTAATTATAATATTAACTAATGGGAGTTATCCAACTATAATATTAATTAATGAGAGTTATCCAACTATAATATTAATTAATGGGAGTTATCCAACTATAATATTAACTAATGGGAGTTACACTGTATTAAAATAAACAGAAAAAGCAAAAAACTTTATATAATATTTTTTGCTTTTATTACTTAAAAGCGACGTAAACGCGCATAGTAGTGTAATTTATACACAAGAACTTGACAAATATAACTAGCTCCGAAATAAATGAAAAAATTTATCATTTGAAAAGATGTAAAAAAGTGTTTAGATTGTGTTTTCAGTTTAAGGACCCAACAGTAAAAATAAAAGATGTGTTCGGATATTAATTGATAATTAAAGAAGATTGTTTTTAATTAATTTTTACTTAGATTTTTTTTCTTACTTAATTTATAATATAGAATTTCTTACTTAATTTATAATATAGAATTTCTTGCATTAGATAATAGTATAAAAGTGTATAAGTGCCAGTATTTGTTTTATATATGACTTCGTTTCTCTATTATATTACGTTTTGTTATGTTATTTTATTGTTTTTTTAATTAAGAAATTTATTGAAATTTTATTAAACACAAATTGTTTTTCAAAAAAGGTTTTTTTTAAAACTTTTCATTCCGAAAAAAAGCTCTCTTTTATTTTATTAATTCCTATATAGATTAAACATGCTTATGTTGCCATATACTTTATATTGCCACATACTTATGAATTGATTTTGGTATGTAAGAGTGCTTTCCACGTAGAAAGTTTCTGTAAAATCTCACATCTTAAGATATAATGTATTTTTAAAATATATTGTGCGTTAGAAAACACAACATGATTTAAAATATTAAGTATAAATGATATTGTTTATAATGATGAAAGAAAATTTTGTAAAATCGTCTAGGGGCAGGCAAGAAAAATTAAGTCTTTTTTTTTAAGGGGCAGTTCAAAAAATAGCGCTTTATGTATTATCTCCTATATTATAAAAAATAATATAACTAGAAATACATAAAAATATTATAATATAAATTACAGAAAAATGTTAATATAAATTAAAAGTACAGAAAAATATTATAATTGAAAAATACATAAAAATATTATAATATAAATTACAGAAAAATATTTATATAGTTTATAAAAGGGAAAAAATTTAATTTAGTTTATAAATAGAGAAAAATATTTTTCTTTATTTTTCATTATAATATTTTTATGTATTTTTAATTATATAAATATTTTTCGTATTTTTAATTATATAAATATTTTTCGTATTTTTCCTTATAATAATTTTATAATATGGAATATAATACACAGAATGCTGTTTTTTATGTAAAATAAAAAAAGTGTTAATTTTTGAATATTTTCTTTTTTTAAAGTATTTATATGTTTTTAATGATATTATTTGATGATAATACATAGGTTCTTGCAAAAATTTTACCGCATTATAAAATTTTTTTAGAGAAAAAAATGTTTTTTAAACACGAAAAACATACATTAGTGTCTATATAACAACAGAAGTTTAAAAACACTTCATTTGGCGCATATTAATTTTAGTGAATTTATTTTTGTATTTTTATAACTTAAGCATACCCTCGAAAAAAAAAGTATTTTGTTAAAAAAATGTGTTAATTGTGTTTGAAAAAAAAGTTCATGAGTTTTTATGTTGTAATCGTGTTTGGCGTTTTGTAACTGAGTGGTTGTTTTAAAAACTTATGTTATTGATTTAAGCGATTTTTTTTAATTTGCCAACTACAAGGCTTTCTTGATTAATAAGTATTTCTACATCGAATGAAAGCAGAAAGTAATTAAATATCTATCTATCATTGATCATGAAAAATATGACGATATATATGTTTAACGTTGGTCTTCTAAAATATTTTCAAAAAAGAAAACGCGACCAAGTCACGTTATTTGATTTAAAATTGTCAAAATTTAATAGCGAAATAACAGCTGACTGACTGACTATGTGTGTAATCTCGTGTTTAAAACTTATTTTATTTATATAGCAAACAAAAAAAAACATCATAGACGGCACAAAAACAGACAAATAAGATTTAATGTACGATGTAAACACTATATATACATTATTTAATAAAACAAAAAACACAAAAGATTAAAAAACATTTAGAACATATTTATTTGCATTACCAAAAACCTGTAAAAAAAGAAAAAAAATTTTTAAGAATTTCTTGTTTTGCTTATTCAAATCATCGGATTCTGTTGAATGTTTTTTAGCAAAAATATTTTGTTTTTTTTTTAAATAGTTCACAAAACAAAAAAATTTTTATATAAATTTGAAAATGAAATATATATCTAAGTTTTATTTTTTGTCAATCTATATTTAACATTTTTTTCTAAAGAAACACTAAAGAAAAAGTCTTTTCTAGTGTCAAGAGTTTACTGAAATATTGTTTTTTGTTGTTTAGAACACAGTTTTTTCAGCGAACGTTTTCAATTTGATTCATTCGTATCAAAAAAATGTTTTGTGAAAAGAGACGATAGCATCAGATATTAAACGTGTATATATGGTATTATCTTTTTCGTAACACTCTCTCGGGGCCTGGCCCTCTTTATTCTGAATGTAATTCATCGCAGATCTTTTTACGAAAAAATCAAAACTAATTTGTAAGAAAATAAAATTTGTATGAAACTTTAATATACAGCGTTTCTCACAAATATAAAACTTTTTTTTCATAATTTCAATTAAACCTTAAACACATTAATTAATATATTTAAACTGATTATAAAGGACTTCCTTTCTTATTATGACATAAATAATATATATTACTAATGTCATTGTATATATTTGTTTATATTTTGTTTAAATATATTGTTTGATTGTGTTTAAGGTTTAATTGAAATTATGAAGAAGGTTTTATATTTGTGAGAAGTGCTGTATATTAAAGTTTCATACAAATTTTATTTTCTTACAAATTAGTTTTGTTTTTTTCGTAAAAAGATCTGCGATGAAACATGCCCGCAGTAAAGTAGATGTAAATCATCGGGCTTAAAACAAACAATATTGTTTTTTTTGTTTATTAGCGACGATGCGTAAAATAGTGCGATTTGATTTTAAAGTAAAAGGTTATAAAGCGATGTTAATTTTTCAGGTTTATTATTATCTTATTCAAGAAAACATAAGTTTAATCAAAAATAGTAATGCATCAATTGAAGAAAACGATATTTAGAAAAACAGAAAAACTAAAAAAACATATAGTTCCAAAAACAACTAAATGATAAAATAGTTTAATGTGTAATTATTTATCAGATCACGCGTAACCCCCGGCATATGCCAAAATCGCGTCTGTTATATTTTTATAAATAATAAGTTAAGAAATAAAAAATATTAAAAATGAATTAATTTATAAACAACCAACAAACCACACTAAAATGGATTAACAAAAACGATTATTATTTACCCAAAATAAACTCGCCAGGGTTCCAATGTTAATTTTAAAAAACTATTTGTTTTTATTGTGAGTTTAACATATGTCGCGGTTTTGGCATATGTCAGGCGCTACGCGCGTCACATTTATTATCGTTACGTTTTTTAAACAACTATTATTCAAAGTTTAATTTGTCATCTGAGATCTCGACGCACACTTCAGTACGCTTTGATTATATGTCTAAAGATAACATCATTTTATTTTTAAAACATCTAAGCTATAAAATTTTGTTTTGGAACACAAACCGCCGAGAAGCTGAAAATTATTAAATATTTTTTTTTGTAAAATTACGCTAAAAATTTAAGATTTTAATAAAAAAAATACGATAAAATTTCTAACATGTCGTTTTAAATCTCACCCAATTCTATATATACACAGTTTGTTTTTTTTATAGAAGTGAAACTCTTTGTTCTTATTCATAAACAGACTAATATATAATATTATTGATTATAAAAGCGAACCAAAAAAATACATAGTCGCAATATAAATATAAGGAGTCTTTAGATGATATGATTTTAATCTCAGTTCAATCTTTATTTTATATTTATATAGACATCGGCTGCCAAAATTGAAATATTTTTATCACAATTAATAATATTTTAATAAAACACGTAATCCTTTAACTTCGCATGTCACATACATGTGATATTGAAAAAAGCAGTTAAACTCCCGCATGGCAGATATATATAACATTAGAAAAAATCGTTAATAACCGCATATCACATATATATGACAATCAGGGATTAAAAAGGGCTAAGAGCCAGCATATAAAAACTAGAAAAAAAATTAATATAAAAAACACGTTTTTAGTAAATTTAAAAGAATCTCTTTAATATAAAAAGTTAATGTATCAGAAAAGACATGGCCGTTTTGTTGAATTATGTGTTTTTTACCAGCCCAATGTTTATTTATACACAAAAAGGTTCTTATAATTTGACCTAATATTTTGATTTTAATATAAAATCTACGTCTAACAAGAGTGCATAATTGTACAAGATCTTATATATCAAAAAAACAGAATATATAAACAATAAATTAGTTTTTATTATACTTTTCCTTTGACTTCTCAACCTTGAAATCCCCCAATTCTACCTTCAATTTATCTTTTAAATTCAAGAACTTTCTAGCATTTTCCTCTGTTCGAAAATCCAAAAAACAAAAACCCGCATTCCTCTTCCGCGGACCTCCATTCTTAACGACAACCGATGGTTTTAATTTATATGATAAAAAAATTGCTTCAATTTTTTCTCTCGACAAGTTCTTCTTAATATTTGAAATGAAAAGCCTTGTTGTCGAAAGCACAACATTTTTAATCAGTTTCCTTTTTATTTCAACAAATCTTCCATCTGAAGTAATTTCATCTGTAAATATTGCTTTATTAAATACTTCGTATTCAATTATACAAGCGCCTGTAAATATTTTATTGTCGTTTGTTTCCATTTTTAATGACTTTATTTCTCCGTATTTTGACATTTTTTCAATTATTGTTTCTTTGGTTTCTTTATATGAGAGATTTGAAAGATAAAATGTTCTTTCTTCCAGCGTTTTTTGATATTTTTCACCTAATAGTTTTATTTCATTTTTGTGAGGCGAAGTGTGGTGTGTTCTTTGTAAGCTTGTATTCAATGTGGTTTTGCCGTTTTCTTGGGCATCATATTGTGTTTTCTTATGTTTTTTAATGCTAGAAAAATGTATACTTTTGTCTGCATCATGCTGGGAATGCTTTGTTTCTGAAGGAGAAAATTTTTTTGTTTTTATTTGGTGTAACTTTGTTTCTGTTTCTTTTTCAGATTTCGAAAAAGAATCTTTTGGTTTTATTGAATTTTCATTCAATCTTTTAACTGGGATCGCTGCTTCCACAACATTATTTTTAGAGAAAACCCGTTCTTTTGAAAGCCTGTTTTTTTCATCCTTGCTTATTTTAAAACTCAACTTGGCCTTTTTATTTTTGTTTGACTGCTTGGTGTCTTGATCAGAAACCTGAATATGCTCTGAAGCCTTTTCTTGTTTTAAAGCCTCAGTATTTGGTTGACTGTCATTTTCTCCTATAGTAGTTTTATGAACACCCTTCCTTTTCTCTTTGTTTTTTTTACCATCATTCTTTTTTAAAGTTTTTTCGAATCGACTTTGAATTTTCTCTTCTTTTTTAACAGCATACCTGTCCTTTGGTAGACAATATTCCACTTTAACTTTCTTCCCATTTATGTTAACAGTCAAGTTATCAAAATTAGCTTTTTTAGAATCCTCTAAAGATTTAAATTGAACAAAACAAGTTTTCACTTTTTGTTTCTCTTTTTGCACAAAAGACACACCAGTTGATTTCTTAAACAGAGTCATAACCTCGGCCTCTGAAGTGTCAATAGGAACTCCTTTTAGAACCAACCTGCATTTTTTCTCGTCTAACATGGCCTTGTTGTTTTTTTGATTTTTTGATTTTTTATTATTTTGTATATTTTTTAATAAAAAATCTCGATCGAAAACTTTTCTCTAAAAAAAAATTATAGTCGTTTAAAAAAGAGGCTTTATACAAAGAATAATATCTGTTTCTATCATGTTTTTATTATATTTTTAGCATAAACAACATTTCTTTTTAATAAGTGCGATTAATAGCTTTAGTGCTGTTGTCGTTAGGTTAAAATTCAAGTTTAAAAAATACGGCAACATTTTATATCCATGGAAACAAACAGCTATTACAAAACTTATTTAATTTTTCCGAAACTTTTATACTTCTTCTTCGGATTAAAAACATACGCCATATATCAATACCGAGGTATTTTCATTACAAAAGGCTTCAAATATTCCGATTCTGATTATGGATTCTATTACGGACTAATTATGTTTCTGGCCTTCTTTAACAACATGTTTAATCAATTTATATTTGAGAATTGTAATCCAAAAATATTTATTATTTCCAATTTACTCTTTAGTTCGTGTTGTTTGCAATTAATTTTTCACGTACCCAAAATATTTTTTTGGCCGTTATTTTATTTATATACTGTTTCCGTTTTATTATTTACGCCATTGGTTGAACGAATTGTTTTACAATATTTTGAAAAGAATGAAATTGCCACCACAAATTATGGATCTCAAAAAATATTTGAAACTTTTTCGTATTTGGTTGTAGGTTTTATTTGTGAACCTTTTTTTAGGATAAATGATAACCCTGAACTAACAAAATTGGTCTGGTTTGAACATATAATTACATTTATAGCTATTTGTATTACCTTTTTAATTAATTATGAGCATGTACATTCTGAAAACACAGATTTTCTAAGCATGTTCAAATTAAACGATTGGCAGTTTTGGGCATTTATTTATGTAATTTTCATGTATGGAATCGTAAGAACTGGACTGACTGCTTTTGTGACGAATTATCATAAAACGATTCTTAAAATCGAAGAACTAGAAACAAATTTAAGAATATTTTCTTTTTTCAAAAAAAAACCGCTTTTTATTATCACGTTTTTTAGTTTATTGTTTGAGTTTATTTGTTTAAAATTTTCAAAAAATATTATTGATTTAATTGGTTTGTTTTGGCCAATCGTTTTTGCAGGTGTAATTCAAATTGTACGAGTATTGTTTTATACTTTTTTAAATCAAAATAATCGAAACAATGTCATATTTGTTTCGTTTATTGAATGTCTAAAAGGTATGAATTTTGCACTTATTCAGCCGTCGGGTGTTCAAATAGTTAACAAATTAGTTGATTCACCAAAAACACTCGCGCTAGTCGTTTATTCAAGTGCTTATAATGGGGTCTCGTATTTTGTGTCTGGTGTTTTCTTAGGTAAAATTATAGGAAATAAGGAAAATATAGAAGATTATCGAAAATTTTTTATAGTCTGCTCCCTAATCATACTTATTGGCATGATAGTATTTTGGTTTACATTCCAAAGAGACTTGCTAAAGTGGAATAAAAGACTGTAATTTATTATTAAATAACACTTATTACATGTTTTTTGAGATATTTTCTTTATAATCTAACTGTGATTAGAGCTAGCTTAATTTATACTTTAATATAGTCAATGTTTTTGCGTGTCTCAAAACCCAGGACATTAATAATACATTTGCGCATCTTTGTTT